>DWUN01002836.1:0-13040 GCA_018249975.1 Passova gellias
GCCCTTCTGTCTATAGTAGACTAAATGATGCCCAAAATAACTATTCCACGCGGACGAAGTCGCGGGCACAGCTAGTAAATAATAAAAGTCAATATTGACGCTATATGTTGTATATTTGGAATAAGTAATCCAATATAACTAGCAGCCAACGCTCTCAGTTGTACGGAATACCATTAAACCCCTATTTTATAACTAGGGATATAATTTCCAGTTTTGTTTTTAATTAACAAGAATTACGAGAACTATTTTAATAGCTATCTAAATACTTTAATAGTTTACTTTACCATAAAGTTGGTTCGCAATTATAATAAAGCTAAAAGTCATTCGTCATTATTTATTTGCTTACCTACAAGTCTACATAATTTACTGAATTGGAATTTTTGTTTACGGCTGTCCCGATATTTACCTGTTATCATGTTTAGGATGTCCAAAAGTAGTGAATTGAGGACAGCCGTTTAGAGGCCTAGGGGGCGGTGGGATCAAGTAGTCGTCCAACCTGTTCTCATTGTCGCAAGCCGAATTCATCGTCAAGGTGCTAGAAGATATCTAAAAAATAAATAGGTACGGGTCATTTTATTGAAATCTTTGTTTGCGCTAAATAACAATATTTGAAATGTACTAATCTAATTGTACAAATAATTTAGTTGGTTTCCTGTATTCACTCACAATTGATTTCGCCTTTTCATCAAACTCTGACTGCACGCTATTTGTCTCTGCCACGCTGCCGCCGCTCACGGTACTAAGTCTGCCTGATGATGAAGAACCTAAATTTAAGAAATATAATTGTGTAAATAACGAGTGTCAGTTATTTATAACGCAACATAAGATCTTTATTAAAAATATGCAATCGTCTTACTGTCACTTAGGCTGCTGTTGGGTCTAGTGTTCCCATTGCGTTTCTCTATCGTGCCAGTTCCTGTATTAATTTCGTGATCTGAAACATATTATGCGTAATACAATCGAGAACTGTGTTATAATAATGGTGTAACATACCTCATATTGCAAATTACTGCGAAGCTCAACTTACGTTTATTTTTGCTCTTCGAAAACATTTTTTTCACACGCTCAAACGGCGTCGGCCTTTTCAAGTTATCTTTTATCTTTTGCTGAATTTTGTCATATTCTTCACGCATTTTGTTAAGTTGTTCTTGCTTTTCTTTAAGTGACTGCTGAGTTTCATTTCTATTTTTCCATTCCATTACAAGTTTTTCGACTTCTGATATTGTGAAAACATTATTTTTGAAATCATTTATTATCTCGGCTAACTCTTCTTGACCCGTAAGGGGAAAGTTTTCTTTCCCTGACTTAAGGCTACCGCTATAACGTAATATGTCTTTGGTATTTATTGTTATTTGGCTTATGTCGCTGGTGGGGGTTTCAATATTAAATGTTTTCGATTCTTCAGTCGGCGAATACAGGAATATATCCGACTGATTTGGCAGTAATCGTGAACTGTTGGCGTATAAATTATTCGGTCGAAATTTAGGACTCTCCACTTTGATGTTTGAAGGCTGTACTAAGTAATCGTGCTCAATAGCTTGCTGAATCTTATCTGCTGTATCATCATGAACGGCGAAGTCATTTTGGTAGAATTGCTCTTTCACTTGTGGTAACTTTAAACTGGGCCGGTGCTTTTTTCCAACGTCGCCGGTGTATCCAAAATTTTCTTCCAAACTCTGTGTGCAAACTTCACTGAATGGATCGGTGGTTATATCTTCGTCTGGTTTCTTAACATCTTTACGTGTTGGAGAATCTACTGTATCTGAGCACTCTACTATTTGCAACTCGGCATGTTGCTTGCTATCATCTTGGTTCTCTTCCTCCTTCTCCTCTTTATCGTTGTCAGACATATTTTTTAAGTAATAGTACATGTTTGAGAACTCGTTAATTTTCTGGAACAACAAAAATAATATGCGGAGTGTCTACCAATTTACAAGCAATTCTAAACAGATAACAAGTTTAGTAAAATTGGAAATAACTAATACGCATTTCATTTGTAAGGAAGGAAATCCTTGGATTGAAATTAATAGTTATCCAATGTTTTATTATGGGAATTAAATGTTAAGAAATAGTGTACACACCATGTGGTCAGCGAGCATGTCAGCCAAGCGATAGTGCTTGTAATCGCGCGCGAGGTCTGCAGGCGTACGCTGGCGGGCGTTGCGCAGCGCCACAGCCGCGCCGCCACCCGGGCACTCCAGCAGCTGCCAGCACACCCGCTCCAGACCGAATCTGGCCACCCAGTGCAGTAACGTTGGGTATTCCTCCCCGCCTATATTTACACAATTAATGTGAATTTAAAAATAACGAAAAGCAATTTTTATTTGAAATCGTTATTTTGGTGTATGTTTTTCGAGACTAAATTCAAATAGTAGACGACATAAGCAGTCAATTACTCACTAGAGACATCGGCTTTCGGGTTAAATTGTTCTAACGAAGACAATAAGTTGAAATGCGGCGGGATATTCTTTTGAAATGCGTTTAACATCCAGCTGTCTAATTGATCCTTGCTTGTTGTCTTGAAACCCAAAGTCTGGAAACAGTCAATCAAGTCTCTAAAACATTCATACTTGTCTCGATGGATGAGCCCACCTTATGACCTTCAGCCCTGTACAGTACAAAACGTTTGCGACTGGCATTTGTATGTGTTTAGTTGTTTATATTTACTATTTCACAAATGTAACATCATATTTCTATTACTACTATTACTACTACTACTATTTCATATTTGTTCATAATCGATTGTTTTAGTCGATTACTTAATATTTTCAGGAAATATTAATGCTGTACACATTAGAATTTTATACCTGGCACATAAACTCCAATGGATGATCGGACGCCCGCAATAGCTGATCAAGTTCTCTCAATCGACTCTCGCATTTTATTTGTCGCCTGCCTAACGATTGGCCATTTTTGCTCACTCGTACCCAAACTAACATTGACACTTCTAAACACGATTCTGTAAAAGAAAATTTATATTTTATATAACTTCAACAATGAAGTCCTATACAATTAATTGAAATTAAATGCGGCACAAAATTATAAGATTCTCTGAAACTCACCGGGGATATCAAATTGAAGCGTGTAGGGGTTTCTTTTCTTGAAAGTAGGTATCTGTATGACCTCGCCTTTTTTGTCTACCATTATCTTTATACTGTCTTCCTCCCTAATGGGGTCGTTGAGAAGCGCTATCACTCGACTCTGACCCTGTGTGTACACAAAGATAAGTAAGTATTATAACAGCCCATTGTTTTCCTTATAAATTAAGTTTACACGTCACATTAACTTCTTTCTCAAGAATATAACGGAATGTTTAATACTATATTTTATCTGTTTACTGTGTAATTCTTTTAGGTTTTGCAATTCCCACTCGCCTTATTTCATTGTTTCTAATGGCCAAATAATTAAAGCGTAAGTTTCTTATCCTAGGCTCTACATATTTTTTCAGCCCACGTCGACTTACAGGATGTACAATTGATATTTGTAATCTCTCTGACGAAATAGAAGATGCGAAATAATGTTGGGAGGTCACTAACCAGTAACCCACTTCTACGGGAAATAGGCGTGACTATAAGATGTATGTACCAGGTACTACACTGTTATATGAAACAAAACAAGCTACAAGCTACTCACTATTTTAACTTTCTTCGGGACTATAGAGAAGCTAGTTCTATCGGTAGCGGTGTCCTTACAATCTTTGGTTCGTAATATACCGACAGCTGCTGTGAGAAAAGTGTCTACAAAAGAAGGATCCTTTTCCCGTACCGACATCATCTGCCATTGATCTATCGTGGGATATTCTGGAAATATGTATATTCATTATTTTATGTAAATCTCCTTTAATACTCATTACAAACTGTAATAAACTTATTACATTTTTCTTAATTGTGTATTTATTTGTTAAAATCATTAAACTGTAACACAAGCGAAATTTGTTTTTTATTTTAATTAATGTTATAAAATAATTTACCATCACAGTTATTAGCTATGATGTTATTCTTCTCAACGCCCAACAGCATAACTAATACTTTATCAAGTTTGACTAGCGTATCAAAACAAATGTCTGTTTTCAGATCCGTCATTTTCGAAGCGAGATTAGGACAAAGTATGATGATCTGCAGTTGCGCTTTTGAAAGCTTATCTATTTTGTCTTGCGCGTCCGGAGATACCAACTCCTCTGCAGTGACTGGTGTTACTCTGAAAAATTATAATGTCATTAGTACTTTTCTAAACACTAATAAAATATCCATTTTGTAAAAAAAAATGTGTATCCATTTTTTTTCAAATTTGCGGTGGTCTCTGTTATTGTGCTATTTTTTTTTTCTATTCTTTATAATTTTTATTTTTTATTAACATTGAAAAAAATACATACATACATAACATCACGCCAGGTCCCGAACGGGGTAGGCAGAAAGAAATACTTTAGAAAAATAAATTACCTAACGGTTCATTCCAAAAAATATTAAGTCGTAGGACAAAACGCTCAATAGGGGTGGCCTATATCCAACACAGAACTATTTTTCGACTTACGATAAATAGGTGCAGTAAAAACCTAGTCAAGACTCCAGGAATACATAAATATAAATAATGAAAATAACACTTGCGGAATTACCTGTAGTGGTGTCTGGCTCTCTGTGACATAATTTTGTCGAAGCTTGCCACGAGGTAATCCGACCACAGCGCGCTCTCGGGAGACCCAGAGCTCCACACAATCGCTATATCCTCCATTTCTAAAACAAAATAAATTTAAGACAATTTAACAAAATACCTAAACATTTATATAGTCGTATATAGGTAAAACAGGCAAGAGGTACCATAGTTGTGGAAGATACAATATTCCTAAATAGATACATATTTTGATTTCATTTACGGGAATAGGTTTCACTGATGTAAAACCCGTCATCGGTTAATAAAATTACTGTGTAATATTGAAAGCGGCCTACGTAAATATGGACATTGTATTGTGTCAAGAATATTCTTGCAAACATTGTCTCATATGTTTATCTAATAAGGAAGTATTTCAGATACAATACGAGATAACAAGTGTGATTGATGCTCTGACAAACTACACAGCCGCCTCGCTCGAGCTTATAAAATACCTTGCAGTGAAAGGAAGTGTTGTCAAGGGATAATCAAAGTATGAACGATGTCGTTCACTTCATATCACATGGGGTCATTGGCTGGACCGAAGTTCATGGATCTTCGAATCATAAACATTATTAATCTAACTATTAATAGCCATAGCCATCTACGTTCAATCAAGATGCTTGATTGTACTAATAAAACATATAAACTTAATAATCAACTTAAGTATACAAAAAGCGAGAAATCATTATCAGTACAGATTCATATTCAGTGTTATCAATATAACGAACCAACGTTGTGAATGCAAAAACAAAAATATACGACGGAAATTAGTAAATTATAATACGCTGTAAAATACCCGTCTGCACGGCTGCAAGAGCAAAAAAGTAATGATTGGTTGCAACAAGAGAACACATCTGCGTGGAGCGAGATGCTGCAGCTGCTGTAATCTGACCTGCAAGCTCTTGTCTTACCATTAGGCCCTACCTCTTAATGGCACTTGAAATCAATTAATACAATTACTGACAGGCACATTGCCTTTACAAATACGCATGGAATATAAAACCAATGATTTAAAGTTGCCCATTTAATAAATGTAGGTTGCATTACCATGTTGAAACTGGATAAAGAGTCGGAACGCGCGTGCACGTGACTTAAAACATGCGTTGGTTGTTAAAATTTTTATTGCATCCAACGCAGCACTACACGGGGACTGCTTACAAAATATGCCATGCACCGCGCGCACCGGAAACTCATACGGATTTATACTTACCCACCTCTGCCGCCAAATGAAGACCCGACTAAATGTAATATCCGTTTCCTAAATAGACAAACGTCTATCACAGTCGCCCGGAATAACTATAGCCGATTAGATGCGGCGAGAAGTAAGTCTAAGCGGCCACATTAATAGAAACGATCATAGAGTACCGATAACTTTCAAGTAGAGCTCTCTACAATTTTATTCATTTGCATTCATTCATAGTGATTTAGGATATCTACAACATATAGTTAAGATTTGGCGATAGACAATAACGATTTAATTCGAAGAAACTATCGTACAAGTCATAGACAAGGGAGATCGCAGATAAACGTTAAGCATTATTCTACATTGCCCATTAACAGTAATCTTAATGTAAGGATGTTAAGTGGGGAAGCAATAATAATATATATTGCAATGCATGCGTTCGATAAAAGTTTGTTATGGTTCTGTCTGAACTGAAACGTCACGTTGTATGATCTGTAATTGATTGAAGCCTTTTGGTCGGATGTTTCGTAAAACAATTCAGAAATAGAGTAGAGGTACTCAAACCCTACGGCCGAACACAGAAACCTAATAATTTGGGTCACAAGGTATTTCCTCGTTCAGCGCCTCAGTTTTCAGTTCAATGGCCGGCTTCTTTGAAGTGCCGAGTGAAATATTGTAGTTTCGTATAAGAGTTTCCAGTTTGTCAGGTGGTTGTTTGATCTAGTACGACTTGCGGCTAGACATTTAATAGTATTACTTAGGTTGTCGGTTTGTTTGTTTATGGAATTTTTCATTCGGATATTCATATTAACTAACCAATACAATTGTTCAATAATTAAAATATTTGTGCGTTCCGTTTATTACCAAGTAAAAGTAAGTCTTCCGGATCAATATTTGCCAGGTCTGTATCGATTGTGTTTCCGGGAAACAGTTTACTCTATCAACAAGCGTAAACAAACTAAGTATTTGAATAGTGTAGTTAGTGTTCAGATTCATAAGAGTAATACAAATTTGTTTCATATTACACTTACCTACGTATTACAAAAATTACGTTGGCAAAATATTGCAAAAAAATTAAAAAAGTACATGGCTAAAGATTTCGCTCAGTCTGTTTGTATATTTATTAAGAAGCTGTTATTGTTATTGAAGTAGTTAATCAAAATGGATACAGAACGCGTAATAAAAACAGGACGCGATGAATAATATTTATAAGACACGTGTTCTCGTACATCTTTTGCATTTGATTCTAAAGCATTATTTAATGGAAATATGTGTTAGGTAAACGACTTGCTACCTTAATAATAATAAAGCGTGTTAGTAACAGTAGAGCGACCACAGTTTTAAGTTACGTCCGGACTATCTGTATTTTATCGCTTGATCCGCCAAATCCCATAGAATGAAAACAACCAAAAAATTACATTGAGGTTTACGCTAATTAATAAATTAAAATAGGAAGAAAAATGACTTGTGCATCTAAAAATGTAAAGCAAGAAAACTTGTTCGATTTAATTTTTTGAATTCTTCGTGCTATTCTTTTGCCAAGTATACAGCATAATTTTTTTGCTAACTGATTACAGCATTGAAATATATTAAATGGCTTTTTAAATTCCTGTCGAATTCAAGATATTTATAATGCAATCGACATTCAATGTCCCAGTAATGTTATGACGACTCGTGGCGGCCGCGTTATGAGGCATGTGCTGGCGCTACACTGGCACCGACAATTCATGATTCACGTTATCAAAATAAATGTATTCTTCATTTTTTCAGTCCACCAGCTTCGCGCTACTTAATCATTAATCTCGCCGGTTATGGAATCGAGGGCAATTAACACAGTTTTTCCATATTTTTAGTCGCACTCGCTGCCGTATTACCTAAGAATTATTCAAAAATTGGGTAGGTACTTACGTTACGTACTTACTTATTTAATATTTCCATCAGGTAATATCAGTATCGACTGATACCTGACATTTATTAGGATAGAATTAATTATCAATAAGTATTTTTACGTGTAATGTATCTACGTATGTAATTAAGTAATTATAATTATGTATTTAATAAATTTGTGGCTTATTACATTATAAGTACGACAAATATTTATATCCGCACATTCCTCTTTACATGTTATTATTATTACCGTATACAGTTTCCTTAAATTGAAATTTTAATAAAATAGAGCGCAATTTGGTTTAGTATTTTTTGTTTACAAAACATGTGTTAAGTTAAAGTTCTTAAATGTGTGCAAAGATTTTTGAATGCTTCGATGATATTTATGACGTCATCAATAGGTTTTCGAATTTTTTTGTAGGTACGTATTTTTTGTATATAGTGCTATACTTCGTATGTATTTGAACAGACTGCAATAAAAAAAGATTTCTATAAAACTTTTTATTTTTCTTACAATTCAAAAACTCTGTAGGTTTATATTAAAACTTTTAAATTAAATTTCTTTGTACTGAGTTTTAATTTACGCTTTACGACGCGGGCGGGAACGTTTAGTAGGTAGATATTAGAAACAAATTCTGAATTTTTTTAATTACACGTGAAACGATCAAATTGTTTGGGAAGCCTTTTGCACGAGCAATTTCCTCTTTTAACCCGCCTTTTAGTATTGTAACTATCTAGCATTTAATTGCTTATTCGTTCACACAGATATCCAACAACAACCACGGAATATTTTGATTTACAATATAATAATTATCTATTTTTATTATTTTACTTATCTCCTTGTATATACCGATACACTTCCTTTCCGTAATTGTATCTATGTAGCTTGTTTACGGAAGTGGCATGGTCACTGTGTGAAAAATGTCGTACAAATAAGATTAAAAATAAATCTAGTTAAGAAACTAGTTATGCGCTGAGCCTACGCCGATGACGGCCAAGATGATGCTTAAGATGATAATGTGGCTTATTTTCTATATTTTATTTTTTGTCGTTTAATAAATGGACAAAATCAAATAAAGTAACTTATTTAGGTAAAGATATAAATAAGTAAGTAAATATACCATTATTTTCTTTACCGCGTATCATAAAAACCGTTACCACGTTTTGGACAGAATAGCTATAAGATAGTATCTCCGCATATATTTATAGAAGTACTGATAATAGTCTTGAAACATATTAGGGACATTTAAGTCCCTACGTGCGGGCAATGTACATATATAAAGCAGCCACTGAAATTATTTTCTCGTGGATATAGTCACTTTGTACTTTTACTTTCCAGCAGGATAAGAATTTTCCGAATCTGATTTCTAGAGATTGCTTTACACGAACATCCTCAGATCCTCACAAATACCTATAAATATATTAATCTGTTATATTGGAACTTAACTGACTATATATGTTTTGGAATGTTTAATAACATTCATTGACAAATAATTGATATTAATATAACAAGTGGTTTTTGATAAAATATAAATGTGTATTATAGGTAATTTCAATCCATTCAATGAAGCTAGACTTTTGAAAGAACTGTTCTTTTACTCGTTATAGTCTAGACTGGGTCGGTATTCATGATGAAAGGATTTCGGAGCTTTTGGTGTATTATCCAGCAGACACTAAGTTACATTTTTAAAAGTGAATTTATTATATTAATAATAATAATCCGTTTAATTTCCGCTCAAATCGACGAAATATTAAAACTCTAATTACAGTTACCATGCACAAAGAAATAATATTGGATTTACAAGAATTCTCTATTATCTTGTAAGATAAAACAATCTGCGGATGCCATAAAGTGCGTTACACGAACAACAAAGAGTATTATTTAAAAAAGGCACAATGCATGGGAGCGATCCTTGTTCGTTTAGTTAACCGAGAACAAAATAGGCGTCATGCATTTACATTCCCACTGCGAACACATTACGGGAGTCGCTCCGATGCATGTAAAGTAGACCATGTTTATTCTGTCAGACTTGCCACCCTGCATAAATAATGGGCACACGACATTAAAACATTTACTAACGACACCATGAACCGTCACTTGTTTATATTAAGGGTTAAATTCCTACAGTGTGTCTCTTTTACAGCAGTCAATTCAGCTTTCTGATGTTGTTTTTACGCTGTCTTTGACATTGATTTTGGACAGAATTGAACATTTTACAGTCGTATTGCCACAGGAATTTAGAAGAACGAAAAATATCTATATAATAAGATATCTTCAATTAAATAAAATAATTTGGTTAAATGAGGTTTTCTTAAATTACGACTTTTTTGTTTAACACTGCGTAATATATAATAGGTAATGTAATAAAATTCTTAAAGTAACATAATAAATATTTGATTTTTGCAAGGTACTTTGTTAATTCAATAGAAAATGTACACGTTTGTCTTCACTCTTGATAGTGCATTTCATCGTTTAATTAATATAAAATCATATTTCTGCAACAAGTTTCGTATTAACTTTCACTTATTGAAATATTCAAATTTGTATTTTATTAAAACAAAAAATAATTTAACTTTTAATACATGATATAAAATAACGTTCTGAAACTACACTAATATAAATCGGTGTATTAATAAACACTTACTCGTATCTGCCATTATTCCCATGGGTGCGAATAAATTTAAACCGAAGGAAAAAAAGCACTGGACGACCCCGGCTTATAGGTCCGACATTGCACTGAATTGCAGAGAGCACTAGAATGCGCGCGGAATGAGCAAACTGAATGCGAGGCCTGAGAAGAGCGGCTAGAGCGAGCGCGGCGCGAAGTGTCCGTTCGCGACGATGCACAGCGCCCCGTCGCGCCGCCACTGCTGCCGCCACTGCCGCCGGCCGCTGCGCTGGCGTCAGGCGGCGCACGCGCACGCACTTCGCATACTAAAACCACGACGCGACAACCATAATCGCAAGTATCGCTACACCATCGACCCGACCATTACTGACGCCTAATCTCCTCGAACAATTTTGGACTCGCGTGTAAATATTCCTCGGACGTTATCGATCGCCAAATGCGATGCGTAAATATTGGACACGTTCCGATTATATTCCTCGCGCGTTTTGCAGATAAGCTTAAATAACAACCTATGATTCCTGAAGACCAACAAACAAACCTCAGTGATAAAGGTGTGACAGGATAATGATTTATGTAAATACTTATATGCACGTGCCCTATAATGACCTAAGTTTATCTAAAGCGAAGCACATATTGTGCATGACATCAAATTGAAAAGCCCAAAAAACACACCGATATTGCTCATTTAAATAAAGTACTTAACCTATCATTCTTTCCTACTTAGATAAGTTAAAATGGTGATTACACCGAAAGCCATAAGAATCACAAACGATAAAAATTAATGTTTTTATTACACAATCTGATACTTAATAAATATGTTAATAGAGTTACCTATTCACCGAAACAATGTTAATCAAAAATGTCGCGTTGTTATTAAAATTGCTTTTCTTATTATTTCGGACAATGCATTAAGCTATCACGTTATCAGAAAGGGCCGCGAGGTCGGGTGCAATGCTCCCCAACTCTTCAGATATCGGCCCTACGTCTTCGTTGGATTGTTTATGGCCATACATCATATTGTCCATTTCCATTCGAGGACATAATGAAATTATTATCTAATAATAGAGGCAACGTCTACCTACAGTTGACGTGAAATGTGATATTGAGTTGAGTTCATCATTTCATTTATGTAGTTATAAATGTTACAGCATAGGAAGATTGAATAGGGCGATCTTACCTTTAAAGGAAAAGTTTCGGGGCCGTCTTCTTTTCACTGATTCGTCGTCTATTTGATTAAATCTCGGCGGTGGCATCTTAGGCACTTCGCTGGGCACTGCGGTCACTTCCCCTGTTCCCGCGGCCCCAGTTGCTAAGTATCCCCCTACCGAGTGACGCCGCCTGCCCTGAAGCGGGATTGTGTAGAACACTTCTTCTCGTTCTTTGGGGCCGTCAGGGGTCACCACTGTAGCGCTAATCTTGCCCTTCCTGTGCGATAATTGGCTTGTTAAATTATAAAAACTCTCCTTATGAGGAAGTGGCCACTAATTTATTATGGTTCTGAAGTGACACTATCACAGATATTTAAATACGATATATAAAAAAGTTCATAACTCGTCATTAAAGTCAGCGCACACATTTTGTGCAGTACATATGTCAATTTACCTAAGTTTAGGTGTTAAAATAAATAGTAAATATGTAAACAAAAAAAAATTCGTTATTAGTTCTTACAGATTTATAAAAATGACGTGATAGTCACTAAATTAAAATTATTATATTTTATGACTGATCAAAATAAAACTTACTTTAATCTTGGAGCAGTAAAAGTGTGCCTCATATCGCCTGGAGCACAGTCCCCAGGTCTGGGTTCACCTTTTAAAAATCTTTCTGCTTGTTCTGGTTCCTTGGCTGACAGTGAGCGCAAGAGAGCTCTGAATTCTTTGCGTCTGGGACTTTCAGGTTCCTTCCGACGCGGTGACGTTAGTGGTCGAACACCATCGGTCCATGTCCTGGCCGGAGACGAGCGAGAGTATTGCTCAGATGTAGAAGCAGGAGAACCAGCGCTGTCAGGTACATCTTTATCCGGAAACGCGAAGTACGATGGATTGTCTAGAAAAAAAGAAACGACTAGTAGACATTTTGAGAGTGGCTTGGAATTATTAGGACCGCGTGGACCTCTATAAGAGTGAATCTTTTATCAGAAGCTATCAACAGGATAAGAGTCATCTAATGTACCAAGAATCATTACGAAGGGGACAGGAGCTCCGTAGAGTGGCGTCCTGCAGTGGCCAGTGGCGTGCGACTGTGCCACGCGAGAATTATTCAATAACGCCAATGAACTAACGGCTCTCCATTACGTCCAGTGCGGGCCGCGTAGAGCAACCTACTTTTATGAGCCGGAAAATGCGAATTGAAAGCAATCTTCGCCCTGACTCCGCCATACTTAAGCCACCGTTCTCATATGGGACAATGCAGTTGTTGTTAATCTAGTTACAGTTATTACGTACTCCCACTCTGTTAAGAATTTATTACTTTATTTTTGTACTCTGGAATACTGGGATACAGTTCGCTGAACTATATTATACATGTATACCTGCATTACATATTTCTTCAGAACCATAACCAAACTTAAACATTAACATTTTGATTCTGTGTTTTCCATAATAATCACTACATAGGATAAAACAAAGTCGCTTTCTCTGTCCCTATATCCCCATGTTCCCTTAAATCTTTAAAACTACGCAACGGATTTTGAT
>DWUN01002837.1:0-13035 GCA_018249975.1 Passova gellias
AGTTGCATCGGCCGGGAATCGAACCCGGGCCGCCCGCGTGGCAGGCGAGCATTCTACCACTGAACCACCGATGCTATGACTAAATGGTATAAAAATTAATATCAGTATGTTTACAAGTTATCCAATCCAATTATAATTATTAAGTAATATGCGCTCATTGGTCGGAATTAGACTGGTTTGTCATTAATCATTATATATTTGAGTTCGAACTTTTGCCTTATTTATTAATTACGGTAAAAAAGACATTTAGCCTTACGATGCCATATTTAAAAAGACAACGACTCGTTTATTGACATTTACCTGGATTTTATATTTGACTATAACAACAAGAACGTAGACAATGTATGTATGTTTTCTTATTTTATCTTTCTTGAATTTTTGTTTTCTGTACATAAATTGTAACGTTGTCAAATTCCATACTAGTCCGTAAGCGCAATATGCTTAAACTCTACAGATTTGTTCAGGTGTTCTATGGTGTATACATCGCCAGCAAAATAAATACGAAATATCATCTTCCAAAGAAAACATTTACTTTGGTTGTTTACTATGACGTACCGACTTTGCTCGTGTGAAGGATCGTGGGTGATATGAATTGGTCGTTGGTACAAGTCATGTGCAATTATACTTTTTATTTGTGTAGCGTACCTCCAGGAAGGAAGTGTCGGAGCTGGCCAATTAATGGCAAAGACGAGGGTCCTGGGATCTCCTTCCATGATTTCAGATCCGCGTCCGCTTGTGTTTCTGTGGTAGCGCTGCTCACTGTTGCGGTTCTGACAACAAAGCATAAATTTTCTCTAAAAACGAATAATAGATAATATGTATCGTTGAATGTTCTACTGTTTATAGATATAAAAGTACGTATATTTTTAATCGAGTGCAATCCAATTCTGTTATCGCTTTGTCCGATAACGGTGGATGAGTAATGCTTATTCATATTTATTTGTACAATATTCTATCACTCCTTAATATATAGGAATATATAGGAACAAGGATACGCACAAAATTCAGACATCACGTCAGCGGAACGTAAAAGGATCGCGGGGAGGCATTACGCATGTTGTGTATTTTTTTTAAAGGCATCAAACAAGTCTAGCGGAACTTAAAAGCAGAGATCAATTTGAGCAGGAATCAGATGTAAGTGACCGTAAGTACGAGTATCGGTAGTCTCTACAACGTGAGACATAAAATGGAATAGAGTAACTTTTACTTGAGAATATAGACTTTGCAATACGGATTAGTAGCGTAAAGTACTCGTATTGCAATGACTAAGAATAGGTACTATAAGCTCAAAGAAGAACGATTAAATCAAACAAATTTTAAATCTACGGTGGTATATTGTATGGTGGAGTTACTATATTTGTGGGAGAGGGAGATATGTTTGGACGTACGGACTTGCTACGGATACATGCGATATACTGTACAAATATTGATAACGATTCAGATATGACTATTTGACGAGTGTTTGCATCTTTTATAGATTTTTTTTGTAAATATTTTGTACATCTGAGGTCCCTATTACTTATAAACCATTCAACGCAATCCACGGATAATGTGCAAACGCCTTTTTCTAAATAATATCAAACTTTTATTCTAGTCATTGAAGTGTGAAATAAGATTAAAACATATTTCGTGTCTACTCACCTCACCAACTTTGGGTTCGCTGCAATCAAATTGAACACCGGTCTAAGTTTTGACGTCTGCATGTTGGCGTCTCAATAACAATATTAGCTCAATTCACACACAGTTTGTAGGTATATAAAAATACATGACGATCGATAAGCATTATCTACCTACGTCTTTAACACAAACCACAGCCGTCACTAGCACATGGGTACAGATAATACTCAATTATAATACTCTGTAAGTATATCAGTTTTGTATTCATTTACTCCTCATTACTCTGAGGTGCATTTTAAACGATTTTGTGAATCGACTTGTAAGCGTCGAAATGGACAAATGTCTGGGAGCATACTAAAATAAAGAAATCTATCTATAGAATGTTATATCACAGCTGGCATGCTATTTAAATTCATTTTACGTATAACACCTGACACCCACAAAAAATAACGTTTCGATGAAACGCCTAGCATGTGTTAGGGGTTAACATATGAAAAATAATCTATTTTCTTTCTTAATTATGTCTATCAGAAGTCAAATCAGGATATAGGGTCGTCGCTCTTGATCTTATGCCGGTGCTTTCTTCCAGGGCGTAATGCTTTGATCCAGAGATATTGCCAATCTTGTTGCTTATTAAAACCACAAAGCTTTTAGTAAAGTTATAAGATACTTCTGTCAGAATAGTTAACACGATCACTGTCACTCATTTGGAAAAATCTTACGGACAGTCTATTTAATTAAGGGTTGACCGCGTCAGATGATGAGGAAAATTGTCTTTTGTGACATCCACCGGCCCCTTGGAATAAGGGCTTCTTTTTATTGTATCTTTTTAATTGTATTGCTGAGAAATAAAACCTTGACAAAAACGACTGCTCTTACTTACCAATAAGTCGGTCGTCAGTGTTGTAATGAGTATATTCTTCAGTCACTTTTTTACAACATTCGTTTACTTCTAAATTCATGATTTAAATATCGACATGCCATTGCTGGCTGTCTAATTTTTAAAGTTTCCTATACAATAATAGAAATCCGCCACACGTATAACACGTGACATCCACAAAAAAAAAAATGTTTCGAAGAGACACCTAGCATGTGATCGGCCAGTGTTTTTTTTTTTGATTACATGGTCAAGCGCTTTACTGCTATCTAGCCTGATGGTGAGCAAAGATGCAGCCTAAGATGAAGCAAAAGTAGTAGTAATCGATCGATCACAATTTACTGTATCCCCCTACTAGTATGTTTCGTATAGGCAAATATGTCAGATATAAAGGTTGTCGTAGATAATCATTTATTTCACAAATTCAAATGAAATAGTATGTGAATTTTAATTTCTTGATTATACGTAATGAAAAAATTAATAATAAATAGCAAGTTTATTAATACGTCTTACTATTCGTAAGAACATTTATAACTTCTTTACTTCTTTGAAAACAAAATTGTAAGGCGGAGCGGTGTAGTTAAGGGAAGTAGTTCGAATTTTCAATGGCGGTCCGAACCATTCTATCTCGAAGTTCTCTATGACCCTCGCCAAGAATGTCTCCATTTCCAACTCGGCTATACGACGACCTGTCGACAATAAAAAATCTTTATTCAATGTTGTGTATGAAGTTTGAGCTTATATGGCAATGTGAGTTACTCAAAATCTGTTACAATATAATATGCACTGCTATTCCCGATTTAAGAGTGAGATATCGCCTTATTCATGTACGCTCTTAGTGGCACTATATTTTCAATTTATTTTCACATTCTACTTTGCATATTTGAACTATGATAGACACGAAACAAAATAAAATACTTGCCACTGAGCGTTTATGAACCGACTGAGAATATAAAACGTATTACGTCTATTACGAAATTAAAACGAATAAATGGTTTTCTATTTAAAACTAACGTGCATTTTTGTTTATACATCGAAGAATTCTGCGCAAAAGTATTCTATTTTGTATCCACAATACATAATTAAAGTCTATGGAGAGATACAGAGAAGTCCTCACCAATACAACTGCGAACTCCAAAGCCGAAGGGACTGTAAGCGAACGGATGAGCGTTTCCATGGTGCAAGGGATCGTCCTTCTCGACTATCCATCTCTCCGGAATGAACTCTTTTGGTCGTGGGTAATGTTTCTCCATTAGTGACAAGTATTCATGACCAAATCCAACATGTATCTAGGAGAACAATAACATGAAGATTTTATTACGTTTGTTGGTGGTCTTAGCTAGGAAAATCATTACTATTCAGTGTCATCTGCAGAAATTTTATAAAATTGTATAAGGGCAAAAATAAAAATCTTACATCTTTAGGTATTTTGTATCCCATAATGTTGTAATCTTTGCATATCTGTCTAATATTTCCACCCACTATGGGCCTTATCCTCATGGATTCCTTGATGCACGCCTTTAAATAGGGCTTTCGGTCTTGCTTCGACATTATCTCCTCTCTCAGTTTATTTTGCTTTTCGGGGTTAGTTGCCAAGAAGTATAGGATAGATGTCATTGTATTACTCGCCTACGATATATAATTATAATTTTATTAACACGAATACCGCCTAATTAACACCACAATTAATACTAAGTCATTAATAAGAACGTGTGGGATACTCGTACTTGATAATTGTATCTCGATTCTTATCATAACCACCAAGAGTACCTATCTAAGTTGAGAGCACTCCATGTTTTTCTTTTTAATAATTTTTTTTTTGTCAATCACTTCTTTCATATATTACTTTAACTTAAAAATATAGTTTTACCACAAATTGTTATTAATCTGTCATTTTTTTCTTCTAGACCATAACGGGTGAATTCGGAAGTCAATTTCCAATTTTTGGTACACGTTCTATTACAAACATGTTCTATTTATAAGAGTTTGTAGAAACAAACTCTATAAAACAAACGAACTAAATAGAATTTGGTTGGTTGGAAAGAAACAAACTAAATAGAATTTGGTTTGTTACTAGAAGAATGTTTGGTGGTTAAGAGCCACCACTCATTAATCACTGAACACGATCCCAAGCGCCTGTGCGCGTGTAGAAATCAAAGTCGGATGAAATATAATATTCACTTTACTTGCTTTAGTCACTCTCTCTTAACTTATTACAGAAAATACATTGGTTAACGGACTCGAGTAGGTTTGCAATTCCTTGATGAGAAGATAGCCCAGAATACACTACCAAAATTTTGTATCAACAGGCTTTCTCCAAAACTTAATATCGAACGTCTTATTTTTACCAAATTCCACAAACATTCTTTTCTAGATTTTAATTTTTAAATAATTGGCAGGACTATGCTGCCAGTCCATGTCAAAGGAGTTTGCTATAAAAATATAATCCGCCACAAATGCTTTATTCTTGTCTCATACCGTATCAACGCCGGCAAATAACATGTCACTGGCCATTACGACAGCCACGTTTTCATCAATTTCCAGAAGTCTTTCTAAAACGCCCTGTTCTTCGTCCGATTTCTGATTCTTTTGTTGTAATTGCTCCATCGCTTTATCAATGAAATATTTACTTAATCTGAAATATTAGTAACCACCTCATTTACTTTCTAAATACAATGCTTGCATTGAAAGTTCAATAAAAAGCGTTGTCATGTCTGTGGAATGTATTTAGAAATAAATATTGCTGTCAAGAAGTAACATGTCCCAATTATGTATTCAGATTATTTGCTCCAGAACTATCGCCTTTTATATATTAAGTCACTTTGTTTGTCGATTTCAAATAATTATCCAATGTGGTAATTACATTCAATCGCTTCACCTTCGTATGTATAATAATCTTTAACCTCCAATATAAACACAAACATAATTATTATTATAGCAGATTTTTTGTTGTTGTACATATTTATAAATCACCATGTCTGACGTGGTCTAAGGCTTATGTGTCAAAATTTTCACAAGTTCACTTGCGAAGATATTTTTAAATCGGAAGGTTGTGAAATAATATTAGTCATTTTATTTTTAATAGTGAAAGGTGCAAAAAGGGATATTAATGTGTAATAAATTTTTGATTTCATTGTATTTAAATTCCAAGAAATAATGGTACCAAACTACATACATTATCTGTTCGCCGTATAAATACATGGCTTTCTTGAAAGTTGGTGTTTCAATATATCTCCAGATGCTTGGTTTGAAATCTAGTTGCTCTGCCAAAGTGAACATATCATGAACTACTTGTATCAGTCTCCTCGCAGGCGAGTCCTGCGGCAACTTAGGGTCTAAGCAGTTCAGTCGACCACCCAACGCCACAACGCCAATGGACTCCAGCGCCCAGAGATTCATTTCTGCATCGAAACTATCCTTTATTCTATTTGTATCATTGCGAAATAATTTTATTCTGAAATGGAAAATAATTAGAATTATAATGTCTGCCGTACAATTGAACGTCAAAAGAACACGAATAACGGTAATCATACTACTAATATAGGCTAAAGCAGCTGTTAATCACCTCGCGACCATATCCAGTGCAACTTCGTCAAGTGTTATGGAATACAATTTTATTGTCTGCGGCGTCAACATAATAGGGTTTACTGTAGATCTAAATTTCTTCCACATTTCATCTTGGCTGGAAAGAAGGCAATTAGAGTTAATTGAAGTATCTTTTGAATGTTAATATTATCAGAGTTTCTCAATGTAATAATAAAAGTAGTGGGGGGGATATTGCATGTTAAATTTAGTTTAGGGTTTAACTGAGTTCCAATCACTCGTATTTTTTTGCGAGCCTGTTTACTCCTAGTCAGAACACGACATTCCAGGCACTGCATTTCATTTAAAAAGTAGAAGTATAGCCAAACAGTCAGTCTGTATGTGAATATTGCTCCTCTATATGATTTCGATTATTAGTAATATTACTATATTAACTATTACTTAATAAAAACAGTTACTCAGTCATTAATCCAGTTGGGATCTCAATGGGGTCGTCTTTATTCTTGCTATAAACCTTTCTATAGTATTCCAACGACATAAACCCGGGCCTCCTCGGCATCCAATTCTCTCCGCGTAATATCTGTAAGACCATTACCTATATTAATTACCTGGTTACGTGAAAGAATTTTGAAAATCGGTTCGGTAGTCTTATTATTTATTAGTCGGAGTTTATTCAATACAAACAAATAAATCTTTCTTTTATTAATGTATATATACTCCACGCATTCAAAAATTAGTAAAAGTAGAAAAAGTAAAAGTATTTAATGCAGTCCTTTTTCATCATCATTGTCTAATTTGTTATTCGGATTACAGAAATTTTATTTGGAAATCGAATCACACCTGTGCTGAAGCTTCGGCATCGTATACAAACAAAATGGAAGGCCTGCTCAGTAGTCCTTCAAACCTGACCAGCGGTCCATATGTTTTATAGAGATGATCATGAAGTGTCATACCGATGAGTCCATGTAACGAACCTATGAGTAAATTAACACTCTTAATAGTTTGTGAATCAAATTTTTTTTCTAATACATACACATTACACTTGGCTATGGCGGAAAAAATATCACTCATAATATAAAAAAAATATTTTAATTATTTTTTTATATTAAAAAAAAGTTATGCATCGGCCGGGAATCGAACCCGGGCCGCCCGCGTGGCAGGCGAGCATTCTACCACTGAACCACCGATGCTATAATAACATTGCCATAAACATTTAAACTGTTATGTTTTGAAATTAGGTACGCAATTGCATATAATTTGTTCAGATGTATTATGATAAACATTACTAGCAAGTCCAAACTTATGAGTAAATTTATTAAAAATATCATTTTCCATACAACAATATTTACTTCGCTTCTTTAAATACTGCAGTCGAAAAGTAGCATGACAATAAGTGTTTACTGTAATATGTACAAGAAATAAATAGGTAAATGGGTGCGTAATTCTCTATAAGATTACAAATTAAAAACTATACTCGCATTAAGGGTCATGGATGAAGTTGAGTGGTCATTCGTACCAATGATGAACAATTACACTTTTAATTAACAAAGCGTTCCGTACCGCCACGTAGGAAGTGTCGAAGCTGGCCAATGATTGGCAAAGACGAGGGTCCTGGGATCTCCTTCCATGATTTCAGATCCGCGTCCACTTGTGTTTCTGTGGTAGCGTTGCTCGTTGCTGCAGTCCTAAAAATAAATGCATAATGTCTTTCCTAAAAGTGCAAAAGCTGAAATGTATGAATGAATATTTTAGTTTATATGATGTATGTAGAATTTTAGATATATTTGACATTGTAACTACAATCCAATTTCGATATCATGACTTATTTGTCAGCTAACGTTGACTAATATTGCTAGGTAAGTATTTATTAATTCACAACTTTTTATAGATAATAATCAGAAATTTTATGAGCGCTGCCAACATAGATTTAGTGATGATACACGTAATTTAGTATGGGAATAAAGTTAATCTTTCTCATTTGGCGAATAATAATTATTATACACTTCATAGAAAAACACCTACCATGAAAGCCCCCACTATAAACGCACGCATGTATCGATGTACACACACTGAAGTTGAATGAGATTAAATTTTATTAAAACTATAATATAAGTGTAATTACCTCGTCAGGTTTTGGTTTACTGCAACCAAACTAAACACCGGTCTCAGTTTATACATTTGCATGTTGGAGTCACACTTAAAATTTTGACTCAATCCACAAACACAAAAACTTTGTCACAATACAACGTTGAAGATTGAATGAAATCTGTTTACCTGCGTACAACCTTGACAATGCATAACAGTCTGTTACAGGTAATAATGTACTCAATTACTATAATGAGTATTGCTGTTGCGTTCTATCTAATGTATCAATTTATTGTGTGTTCATTTTGCGGCTTACACTACACTGTTGGGTATATTTTGAAACGTTTTGTCAACACATTTGCGTCGATTTTCACAATTGTCTAAGGGCACATTTAAAATAACTAAAGTTATCTGCTCTATATTAGAGATGGCCTGGCTTATTCAATGGGTTTTACGTGTTATGAACGCGTTGCCAGTCGACGTTAGAATGGTACACAAAGTGCGTCGTATGTTTCTAAACTACTTCGACCTTGAGCCGCACGCGAGCTGAGTGGCCCTGACCGTGACTGTAATGATCAATAAACAAGCATCGTCAAAAACAAAACAACACCTCATCAGAAGCTTCTTTGACATTCATCTTAATACCGTGCAAAAGAACCAATAAAATCTGAAAGCGAGTCAAGCTGGGATGAAAATGTTAAGTTATACGCGCAGGGTGGTGGTGCGTTGCAGTAGTGTGTGTTATAGATGCAGCCAAACAATGCTTAATAACACATAAATGCAAATATTAAATTTAAAAAATTTACATATTGTGTAAAAAATAATTTCAAAATTTTTCTACCACCCTACATATGAAAAGAAAAAATCCGAAACCTAATTCACAGCTCATACATCTTATAATTTTATAAAAAAGCTTGACACCCTGTTACAAAACAAAATATAAATGCACACACAGGAGAAAAGATGTTATTCGGCAGACAGGGTTAGTACCGCACATTTGTCCGGGTAGAAGTGTGTGACGGTCACAGTCACCTGGTTGGCCCGGAGTCGTACAGGGTTTTTGCAGGGAAACCAGCGCAAACGAGAGATGGCTGTACAACGTGTTCACGCTTGTCGGACTCCCCAATTTTGGTGGATAGAGCCACCAATTATAAATAGTAAATATTAAGAAGCATTTCTCCCGTTCTTGAGTGCGAAAACGTGTGTGGCAATTAAAGACGGAATAACATTTTATCCCTTAACTAGTTTGTTACAGACTAAAGCCATCTTCCAATACTGAACTGTTCTACAGTCGCTTTTTACTACATTTGTTTTCTTCTGAATTCACAATTTAAAAATGACACGTCATTGCTGGCAGTCTATAACTTGAAAGAGTTTCCTCTACTAAAATACAAATCCGCCACAAGCGGAATATAATACAAAGTTCTCCCCCGTCTCAGGCTGCAATATAAATAAATATATATTCTCTTAGTACATTTACGTATTCTTTATTTCGTTGAAAACAAAATTGTAAGGCGGAGCGGTGTAGTTAAGAGACGTAGATCGAATTTTCAGTGGCGCTCCGATCCACTCTACCTCGAAGTTCTCTATGACTCTCGCCAAGAATGTCTCCATTTCCAACTCGGCTATACGACGACCTGCCGACAATATATTTTTATTTCACATCAGATATGAAGTTTGTGATTACATCGCAGCGTAAGGCGAACCTCACAAAATGAAATCGGAGGAATATCATCAATGAATCTCGCATGTAGCTATGACAGTATACGGCACTACTATTATCCATTTTTAATACCCTTATAAAACACTTAGTAGCATTTATGTCAGTTACGGTTTTATTCCATTCCCCTTTATTTTAAATTTACGTACGTGAAAAAATTTATAATTCTACTCATTTTTGGAACTGTATTTAAGCGTTTATGAACCCATCAATAGTAGATTGTGTTTGTTACGAATTTGATTCAATTTTTTTTTCTCTTAAATGAATAAGCATTTATAATTACTATGTGACAAAATTCTGCGAAAAGGGTGTAAATTCACTGTTGATATTTAAAGTGGAGTGAAATACATATTTAGATAACTACTTACCAATACAACTGCGAGCTCCAAAACCGAAGGGACTGTAAGCGAACGGATGAGCATTTCCATGGTATAAGGGATCGTCCTTCTCAACTATCCATCTTTCTGGAATGTATTCCTTTGGTCGTGGATAATGTTTCTCCATTAATGACAAGTATTCGTGGCAAAATACAACCTGTGTCTGGAAAAAACGAAGTTTATCTCATTTGTTTTCAGTTCCATTTTTTTTTATTTATGTATTTGTAATTTTAGCTGGAACATGCTACTTAGGGCCAACTTCACAAACATAAAATACATAAGATAAAAAATAAATACAATGTATAATGGATTTTACATTTTTGGGTATTTCGTATCCCAAAATGTTGTAATCCTTGCATATTTCCCTAAAATTTCCGCCCGCTACTGGTGTTATCCTTAAAGATTCCTTGATACACGCCTTCAAATAGAGTCTCCGCTCCTCTTGCGATGTTATCTCCTCTCTCAGTTTAGTTTGCTTTTCTGGGTTAGTTGCCAAGAAGTAAAGGGTTGCTGTCACTGAGTTACTCGTCTGTGACATACGAGTACGAACATGTTAACAGTAAATGCTCCTGATCGCTTAATAGAGCGTGAACTATAATTCAAAACGTAAAACGTAAACGTAACATCACGCCTGTAATCCCCGAAGGGGAGGCAGAGGAGTGTGTAGTACACCCCCACATTTGAGCAGTTACGTTTAAGTCCCAAATGGAATAGGTGGTGAGCCTATTGCCATGCACCGGGCACACATACAGACTCAGAGTCACTACTAGAAATTCTAAATTAGAAAAATCTAGCAGTACCCAACCCGGGATTTGAACCTAGGACCTCCCGATCGGCAGTCGCGCTAGCAACCGCACGACCAACGAGGCAGTCAACTATAATTCAGTCTTGCATATTTATGTATATTTACATTCATTTACTTTAATTACGGTACGGCATACCGCCACACGTAACTCCTTCCCAATGTCACTAGCTGAACGGTCAGTGTACCCACTGTGGCCGCCCGCAAACCCGAAGCTCTGCATTATTTAGTCACCTCATAAGACAGGTTGATTATGCCGTATCATTCTGGTCCCGAGTTACAGATACAAAATATCACATACTTAAGCCGATCTATACTAATTGCTAATTGCTAATATAAAAATATTTATAAAAGTACCTATTTGTGTTTGCTGTTAACTCGCTGCCTATTTTTATTTACGTAAGTGTTTCTGGAGTAGAAGAATAATTTATTACAATTTCATACCGTATCGACGCCGGCAAATAACATATCGCTGGCCATTACGGTAGCGACGTTTTCGTCAATTTCTAAAAGTTTTTCTAAAACGCCCTTTTCGTCGTCTGATTTATGATCCTTTAGTTTTAATTCCTCAATTGCCTTTCCAATAAAAAATTTACTTATTCTGAAATATTGTTAATCACTTCATTATGTTTGGAAATGTAATTTTACATTTAGTTTATTAATATTATTATTAATGATACTGCATTATGTACTTACTTTATCTGTTCCTCATAGAGATTCATGGCCTTCTTAAAAGCTGGTGTTTTAATATATCTCCAGAAGCTAGGTTTGTAATCTAGCTTCTCTAGAATATTGAATACCTCGTGCACTATCTGTATCAACCTTCTCGCTGGCGAGTCTTGTGGCAAGTTGGGGTCCAGACAGTTTAGTCGACCACCTAACGCCACGACGCCAATGGATTCGAGTGCCCATAGGTTCATTTCTTCGTCGAAACTATTCTTTATCCTATTTTTATCATTGCGAAAGGTTTTCATTCTATAATTAAGAGAAAACAAATGAGACAAATAAGAAGATTTATTTTGGTTTCGAGCCGTTAATAATAATCACCTCGCAATCATATCCAGTGCCACTTCGTCGATAGTTTTGGAATACAATTTGATTGTCTTGGGCTGTAGCATAATGGGGTTTACCGTAGATCTGAATTTTTTCCACATTTCGTCTTGACTGAAAAAAGCAAATTATTAGAATTAATTTGTGTATAAATTAGGTAAATGGTTATGAAACGTTATTACTTTTGAATGTAATTTGGCATAGACAGTTACTCAGTTATTAAGCCAGTAGGAATGTCAATCGGATCGTCTTTATTCTTGCTGTAAACCTTTCTATAGTATTGCAAAGAAATGAACCCAGGCCTCCTTGGCATCCAATTCTCTCCGCGTAATATCTGGGAAACAATTATTGAATACCTATAACCATAAATCACATAACTGTTTCAGTGTTGCGCCTTCAATTTGAAGCGCAGAGATACATACATACTCGTATGTGTGTAGCTTTTTGATAAGACAGTCCTTTATACCAAACTATGCAGAGAAAGGTAAGTACGTAGCAGCAGGTATGTATTTTTTTATAAGGTCGTAAAAGCGTGGCTCACGTTATGAACGACGCAAATCGAGACAAGACTTATCGAGAATATTTTCGGTACTCAGTCCTATTCCGCTCTCCCCAACCTCAGGTTTTCTTCGGTCCGTACTAGTCTCGGTTAGTCAAGACAGATGCTAATTGATTTGGCTGGACATTTTTGTTCAGTAGAGGGTAGGTCAAGTTTTGTTCACTAGGATTAACTTGCACGTTTATTTACGGAATATTAAACACTTATAAGAAAAAGTATTCCATAAAGTATTGTGTGTTATTCCGATTTTCGTTATTGTTTTAAAAGGTCAAATATTACCTGCGATGAAGCTTCGGCATCGTATAGAAAAAAAAGTGGGGGCCTCCCCAATAGCCCATCAAGTCTCACAATGGGTCCATATGTTTTATAAAGATGATCTTGTAGTTTCATACCAACGAGTCCGTG
>DWUN01002838.1:0-13032 GCA_018249975.1 Passova gellias
ATGTAAACGTTCCGCGTTTTGTATGAAAATGACAAGTATTCGATAGTACTTCGTGCTGCCGACTAATGTACACGTAACGTAAAGGTGTCGTATTCTCGATACCGTAACATTTACAACTCTGGTAAAGTTCGTGCTCGGGCTACTGTACTAATTCTGTCTATAGCCTGTTTAAGCGAGAAAAAAAATCCTTTTTTAAACATGGCGTTAATTAAACGTTCGTTTTTCAAATTTCCTTCCAATCTCAACTTGTTTTTCCCGTTTCGCGAGTGTCAATTATTTTCCAACGCATAATCAAATCGTTTCAGATGTTTCAAAACATACACACAGACGTCAATATGTGTCTCATTATTCCCATAATTTCAATCGCCGTTACCTTC
Organism: Passova gellias; assembly: GCA_018249975.1. Classification (NCBI taxonomy): domain Eukaryota; kingdom Metazoa; phylum Arthropoda; class Insecta; order Lepidoptera; family Hesperiidae; genus Passova; species Passova gellias. The sequence continues at coordinate 378 of DWUN01002838.1, forward strand.
ATCGACATATCAAATGATTACAGCTGACATGTTTCATAATACATTGACATTGTAAAGAAATGTACTGACAATGCTTGTATAACACACACAGTTTCATTTAACAAGGGCACATCAGAAAAGTCTTATGATTTGGCACGTAAAGGTCAAATTCGCTTGCCATCCAAGCCGTTACGAGTCGCCAATTACAAAAATATTTCTTACGATTGTTCTTGCATACCCCTGTCGTTTGTACAATATTTTACATATCGACTTGAAGATCTTTATCGTTGAGATGTTAAACTGGTTTAATATTATTACCGATGAGTAGAACGATGCAGAAATACTTGAGATATTGTGAAATGAGTTTCAATGCTGTCGTTAGCACCGAGAGGTGGGATGAAACAGATAAATCATTCGACGCGAGTAAGGCGAAAGAGAGAGAGACAGGAGAAGAGAAGTTCCTGGAGTCCCTCGCATAACGCCAAGAAAGGCCAGCGAGACGGTTATAGTACGTAGAGATCGCACATAAACCAATCTCCCAAAGCATTGGGGTACCTATCAAAGGTTCCCTTCTTCACCAAAAAAAAAGATTAACTACAGTTCTTAAGACATGAACCGATATAACCACGTATTAATAGACACATCATTACATTAAGGCATCATTTTGAAGTAATAGCTATACTTAGTATTATAAAGAGGAAAGATTTGTGCGTGTGTCTGTATGAGTATGTATGTAAAGGATAGGCTCAAAAACTACTGGACCGATTTCAAAAACTCCTCCACCATTTGAATGCTACATGATCACTGATCAATATAGGCTATATTAATTACTGGCTTTTGCGTGCGACTTCATCCGCGTGGAGCAGTTTGTATGTATATTATTTGCCATAGAAGGGTCCTAGGAAATTAAAATGTTGCCCAACGTCACTGTTCCATTATTCCATAAACTTGGTAAATCAATCCCTTTTCCTTGAAAGAGAACAGAAAAAAATACTATTACACGAAAACCGGTTGTCTAGTGTGAAGGTCATATTAATTGGGACCATTTCTTGTTTACTTAGAAGCGGGATAACCGGGCACCGTAAACACAAACAACTGGTCACACGTTTACGTCAATTCGGAGCAATAACGCGAAGGTCCGTGACAGATGGCGTGTCAATTCAGCTCATAATTCGTGCGGAGTCACGTTCAGCCGCCGTTCCACTGTCCGCGGGGAACGGGAAGAGAGCGGCGAGCAAAGTTCAACTGAAGGTCGCCGGTTCGATTCCGAGTCGAAATAAAATATTTGTATGATGAGCAAATTTGTTTGTTCCGTGACTGACTTGGTGTAATGAAAATATTTATATAGTGTGTATACGCAAGCTTGGTGGGTTACTGTCTTAAAATGTCTCATTATGAAAGGAGAGCAATGTTCAATATTGGAACGATATAACGTAAAGAAATGCACTCTATTTTTACATGATTACGAGCTTTCGTGAACTGCGCGAGGTCCAAACCGCGGACTAGCAGAAGGACCCGCAGGACAGAAAGTGGCAAATTCTTGTTTCGGATTCCAAGACCCGCTTCGGGTCGATGGTTAATGCGCCAGAGTGAATATCGACTCTTGGCTATCGCTTATCGCGGGCAGTGAACCAAGCGGGTGACGTTCAGTACGTTGTAATGTAGTATAAATCAACGTCGTAAATCAATTAGCGTGACAGCCGCGTTATCGTTGCAATTGAACAATTTTATTTCGGACGCTCCATTGAACGGTTAAATGTCGAGAATTTAAAATTTTTAAACATTACAAAAAAAAAATAATCAGTTCAGTCAACTGAAAATGTTTTATCTGTGACGCGGGCACTGGGTTAAATTGATACAGTACAGAAAAACTGAGATTCCCGTCCAGTAGAATCTTTTGTGTCATGGGTTTGTTTGTTCTGTGACCGGGTGTAATAAAAAAATATCTTTATCAGTGTTTCCCAACCCTTTTTAGGCCATGCCCCATCTTAAATTTTAAAAATTTTTATGCCCCCCATACATAATTTTTAACCTTTAAAAATTGTCTTGTTCTGTTAAGAAATTAAATGGGCATTTTTAAATTGCCCCCCTGTGGGGAGTGGTGCCCACGTTGGGAAACACTGATCTATATCATCTGTCCGGTTGATATAGCACAGACAGACATTTGATAGCCTAATTTGGAATCGGATAGCCGCGTGTACAATTGTCCAAAAGTCCCAATTATTATTAACAGTTTCGAGGTTCACCCCAGACACGTTGTTACGTACGGCTATATATCAAAGTTAGTGTCATTAAACAGAACGAGAATGACCCGGGCTAAATAAAAGATGAATTATTCCTCATAAAGGTCGGTGCGTATCATAAATTGGTTTTGCTGGACGTAAACCCTTAATCAGTGACAGGTATCTCGATATTTTCGAGCTCGTGTCATTACCAGGCTGATATTTCTCGGCGTCTTGCGTATTGGTGCTTAAAACTGGCTGCCATGTTTTTACAATGACCTACTTTTTACTTAATTATCGTTGACAAAAATGTCTCGTATTTTATATCTAGAAAAGTTTGCATAAGTGATTGTATACATATGTAGGTTCCGAGGTTCCGACCTTTTGCATTGGTCGCCCGTTGGTCCTGATAGCCCCTGATTACTCAGAGGTTCTGAGTTCGAATCTCGGTCATGTTAAATTCATCACATATATATGACATAAGGAAGAAAAAGGCTATATAAGTTCGTTATTGTTGTAATTTATGTATGTTTTGAAATTAACGAATGTAGACGAAGCACGTCCAGTTTGCAAGGACAGAGATATTTGGTACTCGGTGCTTTTAGCCTACCCCGTTGGGCACCTGGCGTGATGGTGTAATAATAATAATCCCTTTCGCCGCTTACACTAGGTATCAGCCACAGTTTTTCACGAACAAACACCAAAACATTGTGTTATATTCATTCCAGTATTATTTCATCTTTGTAAATCATTTTTCTCCACAGTGCGCACAGACTGCTGAAGAGGGAACAAGACGCACCTTTATTCTAGACTAGCTGACCTGGCAAACGTTGTTCTGCCATATAAATTATTTTTTGTTGCTGCTCCTCTCTTATTCATCTTAGCGTGATGTTATGTAACCTATAGCCTTCCTCGATAAATGAGCTATCTAACACTGAAAAAATTTTTCAAATCGGACCAATATTTCCTGAGATTAGCGCGTTCAAACAATCAAACAATCGAACAAACTCTTCAACTTTATATTATTAGTATAGATTATGTTATTAGTCTATATTATTATTACAATCAAATAACATTTCACTTTAATTTAACATTTCGAAAACAAACGCATATCGCGGATAAGCTTCTGCCTGTGTATTTCACGGAACACGAGCGCGTGATAATTATAAAAGGTGATATAAAAGCGGATGCAGCGCGCAAGCGCACTATTCGTCACGCGCCATCGCTATCGGCCGCTTTATCGCGTCTCTGGAGGAAAAATAGCGGGGCGCGAGCACAAGTTCCCGGCTATAAATTCATTAGACAGCGCCGTGATTTTTTTTAAACTGACGCTTGCACGCGTTAGGAACGCTCAGAATAGCGGACATGCAAAGTGGCCGTACGTTATGTAACTTGTTGGATAGTCTCATCAACGACTATTGCTACTAACGGTTCAGAAATAACTGAACTTACACCGTTCCTTGTATTCTTCCTTCATGTCGTGAATTTTGTTGACTGGAATCTGTGTTAGAGTTACTATAAAAAAATCAATTGTGCCGAATATTGAGTTAAGTGTTAAGTTGAGTCATATTGGGCCAACTGTTTCAAAATGAAGGTGACGAAATAGAAAAATAAAATTCAATGGTATCATTAATTTCAAAAGTCCTATTTTATGTATAAAAAATATGGAGGCACTGTAAATTTGAAAATGTGAATACTGTGAAATTTAAAGAAAGATTTTCAATATATTCGTACATTATCTTAAACCGAATAAAAATAACGAAGAACGATGAAATTAACAAACAAAATAAAACCAATTATTATGTTAAAATGTCATAAGAAATAAAATTAATGGAATCTCTATGTCTATTCTATAATTCGCAACTCTACAGTGCATCCGTGAGATGAGAGCGCGCTGAAAAACCTGCCCACTATATCATAATTTATTTATTCAGATGACCTTCCGAGTCCGGCTCTGTGTTTTTCAACGCGTTATAAATATATTAAAATACGTTTTAAAAAATATTATGACCCTCATTCCCCACCAATTGTGTTTTATTTTCATTTGTAATATGGCAGAAATGTTTTTATCTGCTTGCTGTTTTATGTCTTTTTTTTCCGTGGTAATTAAAAATATTATAGGTATTTATTGCCGCGCAGAGCAATTTGGCGTGTTTATTCGGACTCCTAATCGTTCTGTGTTTACATTAATTAGACATATTTTAGGAGTGTTTCGTAACTTAATTGCCGATATAAATTCAGCTGGTTTGAACGATGCGCGGACCTTGCTATCTGCTTTTTACTTTAGAGAATTTGTGATTTGATACTTTAAGTATAATTGTATAATTTTACATTTAAAAGTTTTAAATGTTAAACACTAATTTAATAATGCCACTTTAAGTAAGTTGTTTTTGACATAAATTATAATTAAATATCTGCAGTATGAATCAAGCATTATGTCGAAATGTAAATGAGCATGGCGACAATAATCTTGGTATCAGCCCCGTACCGTTGCTACGTGATGCTACGTAGGTGTTACGTCGTAGTACGAGCATCCATGTAAATGGCGTAGCATGTTATTCGTTCCTATGAATTTGATAGCGAAATGAAAATTGTATGTTTTATTTCTCATTACATATGCTGTCGATATAGGCTGCATACCACCTGTCTTGTAGATGGCTGTTTATCGTTTTGAAGCACCTACTACTTGCATATTGAGATTTAGCAGTCCTTATTGTATAACGTTTATTCGTACAAAGGCGTACTTTGGAAGATCTGCATCTTCAATTCTGGAATAACCTCATGGAACATATCTCAGGTCCCTTTACAAGAGCTGGTACATGTAATACTAGAAATTGAACATGAGGACGCCTACCGTTCTTTCAGTGTACGAATGATGTCAGAAACTGAAATTACACGTGTATTTTTAAGTTGTAGCTATTATTATTACAAGTTTGATGTGAAAATGCAATAATGTAAGTGTAGTGGAACTCGGTAGAGAAGGCGCCCGCGCGTTTGATTGCACCCGACGGCTATTGCACACCGTTCGTACGGTGTGTACTGAGCCCTAACGTCTTGATACTTGATAGTTTCTTGTGATAATCTGTATCCGTTTCAAGCGTGTTGTAGATCATTAACAATATGTTTATGAACTAGCCACGCGTAGCCTCAAAACATTGGTCTGTCTGTTTTGAAGAAGAGCTTTAACGCCTTTCTTGAAGAGTACCATGTCATGCACTCTGGGATAAAAAAATGCTAATCCATAGATCTGTTTATTGAATTTAGTGTTTATACAATTATCGGGACTATTCCACTTATGAGACAATTTGTTTTAGGCGGGAATCGAACTGGTAGCACGTGTCAGTCTTAGTATCTCGATAATTCAAGTATCAAGATATGTTACGATGGTAGAGCACGCAAATTCGTGACCCAAATGTTGTGTTAGCGCCCAATAACAGCCTCCGGCGGTCAATTATTACTGATATTAATTAAACCACCTGCCCCTACTCAAACACTACTGGCTTGATAATAGCCTGACGATATACTCTACATAGCCAAGTTGTAGAGCAACAACTTTGAATTAATAGTATGGGAGAGCGAAGACCCCGTAGTACTACTAAGGTTGGATATCGCAAATTCGGAAAAATCAATGTTTATTATAATGTTCGGTTAATAATGAGCAATGCAGGGCAGAAAATAGTTATATACTTTCGTTTAGATGGCTTATTGAGCATTTCGTCTGCGTTTATGTCACGAATCCAGGTCACTCTTGTTGCGAGAACCATAACAGTTTAATATGTTTGGCTGTCTTTAGATGTAAATGTTCCTAATAGCCTGCAAGGAGTATGAAATCGAGTCTTACTTGATTAGTTTAATAGAATATGGCCTTAACATTCAATTGCCACCTTAGCAGGCAAGGTTCGGTTGTATAATCGCGCTAAAAGGTGACCCAATTATTATTTGTTAAAAATAAACACAACAACGCTACTAGCCGATCGGGTTACAATACAAATTTTACAACACCATGTATAAACACTTTTGCAGTTATTCTGAGTATTGAAAAATTGTCATATTGTAGTGTGATGGTCTAAGTTAGTCAAAGAATTGGTTTACGTGTAAAACAAATAATTCAATTGAGGTCACAGATAACGAAACCATCACGAACAGACCGCCAATAACAATAAAGGCCACGAGAGACCCATGAATTTGTGTCAACCATGACGAGTGCGAACTTAAGACAAAGACAAAGACGTTTATTGGCACAAATATGGGTACATATAAAGATGTTACAGAATTATTAGTCCAAGCCATATTTTGCCTTTTGCGGTGTACAAATTTAAGAAATGGAAGTACAAGTCACGAATTATTATTACTTATTTATTATACTAAAATTTACACACATGCAAGATATTTAAAGTATAAAAGACTATACAATTTGAATAAAATCTTAAGATTAAAACTGGTTACGCTGAAACCAGCAGTCATTTGTCCCAAGCTACTGACTATCACACGTAATAATTGGGTTTCTATGCATATTCAAATTTAAATTGTTTTATTCATTATAAGCTACAAAGATACACTCCAATAAGGTCATGTTTTAGTCATCTTACTTCGACTTTGCGCGCTCTTCAACATCACAACACTTCAGAGAACCTTATGAAAACTGGTACAGGTCTCCAAGCACGGAGTGCAGAGCAATATTTTGTCATAAAAAAAACATTATTTATGTGGAGTCAAAGCCACGAAATGGAATTCCAATCACAATCTTTATCTAAAATGGAAATCATATATATTAAATGTTATCCCAAGTCCACAGTTAACGTGGTCACAACGACGTACGCTAACATTTCCACCGATCTTTTCATTCCGAAAGGCCGGCTTCCGGTGGGATATATTTTCCGCTTGGTTAGCCGATTTCACGGGCAATTGATTTTAAGGCCCCACTCAAACGCCGGGATCGAACCTGCGACCGGACAGTCCCCGATAGTTTACCGCGGTGCCATTTCGAAGGCTGTTTGATAATGTTAACAGCTTTGGACCGTTCGTACAGGGTGTTTGTAAAAGTTTTATTTGTAAACACAGAATTAGATATACTTATATGTATACATGTGAGTGAAATTTGTGTAATATAAATGAAAATACTGTAATCCATTATAAAAATTCTTTATTCTAGAAACTTACCAAAATATTCAACACAACTTTGTCCTGTATATTAGTTGTTAGAAATGCTTGTATTAAAACTAATACCTAACAGAACCTATAACATCTTGGTTATGTCTGTTTTAGTGTACAATAAACACTAAATAAATAAAGATATATCGAGAAACCAATTTCATCAATAAAGTATTGGGGAGTAGCATCATAACTGTTAATGATATCTATAGTTTTATGCCGATTAAACGTCAATGCGTTAAAATTCAACAAATTCTTAAACTCCATCTTAAAACTATTACAAGTCGTGTAAAGTTGGAAGCATCATATTTAAAATTAGCAAATCAAGGTGTTCAGGTCTTAGCGGCTAACCTAATAGGTCTTAGCCGTCTTTACGGAATTACGAAGTTTTGAACGGCAAAGTTTAGCTAAACTGGGATTAGAGGAAGCGTTAGGCGGCCGTTCCACCGCCGCTGGCAAGACATAAGCGCGATAGTTATACAGTCACGCCTATTTCTCATTGGGGTGAACAGATACTGAAGATTCCTCACTTTGGTCGTAACGAAGTGTAAATAGGCATTTAGTCAAGCGTGCACGCTTAGCTTCTCCTTAGAGACCTCACTTACCATGAGATGAGATCGTAGTCAAAGTTAATAAAATATAAAAATACAATAAAAAAATAGACGATGATAAGATTTTTTTTTTCCATTTTGTTGGAATGTTGCACCCCGGTCTCCTCTCATAATGGGCCATATTATTATCACAAATCTTAGAATACATAAATATATTAAAATAAACACCGTAAATGAACAAGAAATATGACGAGTACTCGTATTTATGAAGGGTATTTTGACTGACCGACTGCTTGACTTCAATATGGTTTATCGTGCATCGTTCATCGCTCGCGGTAGGCCAAGTCAGTGAACGTGAGAAGGGAGCAGTAGAGGGTTGAAAGTTGGAAGGCCATAATGATATGAGAGTGAAAATAAACACACTAACTAAGCGTTAGTTGAGTTTCAGTTCCACTAAAGTAACTTTGTTTAGTTATTTTCTGTTGCGGTGATAAATGAACAATATAATCACATAGTTAAGGACGTCCGTTGTTTTATTTATTTACAAGTAACGCCATATATAGTGTTTACTTGATTATAACGTGCTATCCCGTGAAAATTAGATATTGTACCGCGAAAAACAGTAGCCTATATCACTCTCCACTCTTTCTACTATCTCCATACCAAAAACCACATCGATCCGTTGTTCCGTTTTCACGTAAACGAAAGACAAACAAACAAATACACTGTCATTTATAATATTAAGTATGGATTATATAAATTTTAAAAATGTTATCAATAAAATGACAGTTCGGTTAGGCACATTTATTTATAAAGCAACCTGTATATGAGTTTGACATTTTTTCAATCTGTAACATCGGACATCACCCTGTACATGCGTATCGATGGGGAGCGTAGTGTTTACAGGGGGTCCAGTTTACGAGCGCAACGTAATTGGCGATCGCTACCTCAGTAATTATAGTTTGACCGAGCCATGGTTCGCTTTAGTTTCACTGTTAACTAAATAATTTATTGCATATTCAATGTTATTTTTCACGTTATAGCACTTGGTTTTGTGTACGACACGTGTTCTTAGTCTAGTTACCTGTACATTTTTCGATTTTTCTCTTTCTCTAGTAACATATTCAATATAAAAATGGGCGTACAAGAAAGGGAACACTCAGCTCAGATCGCAGTTACTGTAATTCTATATATTAATACATAAATGTTTCTTAATTAAGAATTGAAATAATAATAACGACTGGGATAATTTCACACAAGTCTAACTGATTTTAAACTAAACGCCTCTGTTAAGGTGACCAGATAACTAATAAACATACATATATATATATATTATACAGTTATATAGATATTTTTATTTCACCCAGATACAGAACAAACATCTATGTTCATCACACAAATGTTTGTCTTGAGTGGGATTTGAACCCGCGACCTCCGGTTTTGCTGTCAGGCTCTCTAATCACTCGACGACAAGGCCAGTCAAGAAATGTACCCAAATAATACTAAACGATGCACAAACCGAATGCGAGTCCAATATTTTGCAAAGGTCCATTTAATGTTCCGCAAAAGATGACCAGAGGATCCTCTATAAGCCCAATGACCAATTTGTGTCGGAGGGAACCGAAATTAGTCGGACCCGGCCGTACCTGCTTTATTGGTATCGGTGTAACTGCCGAATAAAACTGGTCGATTGTGTGGGCGTAGTTTATTTTGGCTGTTAAAGACCGCGATGCTCAATTCTGAGGCCGTTGTGCGGTGAAAAAGAGAAAGAAAGAATGAAACATAGTCTTACGATAAAAATAATAATCAAAATAAAAAACAACTATTGAATATTAACATTGAAAAAACAAAACGGCTAAACTGCTATATTAAAAAGAAAAAAATAACAAAAAAGAAATATTATTTCTTAGTGAGAATTTTTCGTAAAACAAACATTCACCGCTTTCTGCCTACCCTATTGGCTATCTGACTTGATGGTATAATGGTAATGTCGCCTATGGATACATGCAACACTAGAGGCGTAACCACCTCGTTGCCAGCTCTGAAGGACTTTGTTTCCAGACCATAGCTAGGCTACCTAGATTTCCTAGTTCATTGACAGCCCGATCACAGCAATGTCATCGGACCATTTCGCTATTTGTTTGGTTTACTAAGTACTGTTTCTTATTCTACGCTGGACGTAGGACTGTGAGTAAAATGTTTATTTGTTTTTTTTTCTTTCTTATTGTCCTGTTCTAAACAAACTTCGATTATCACGTTGATTAATCGAGGCTCTACTCAATTTTTGCGGCCGCCGTATGAATATTAATGATGGGAATATTTCGTTAATCTTAAACAAAATTGCGATAATATGCGCGGCGGTTTCTTCCACGAGTTACGGTCGTTAATTTATGCCACGGCACGAACTATAGCATTTTAACTCCTTCTGAGAAAACGGCGCGGTGCCAAACTGTGGTAACTCAAGATATTGCCGTTTTACAAAAGTAACACTGGAGTTACATTCCACTGTCCTCTTTCGTTCTGTGTCTGTATCTACTCGTGAAGATGGCAATCAAGTAAGGCGTTTCAATTAATTATTTCAAAATAGAATTAAGTGCAATGACAGTACCTAGATAGACGAAGCATTTTGTTCTGTCGATTACGGTTTTTTTTTGTCTCATATTGTGAGCAGTACAAAAATATACATACTTATTTACACATCAATATAATTCGAATACTATTACCTTTCGTTAATCTTAATCTTGACTTGTTAAAAATAAAGGAAAATTAAAAAGCATTATCGTACTTCACACCTTTCATCAGTTCGCGGCTTAGTGGCGATCTGGCTTAACCGAAGCCAAAAAGTGTACAGTCACGCTTCACCCCCACCCTCACCTCCCCCGCTAACTTCATAAGACTATGAATTTAAATACGTTAGCCGATGTCAAAGGGTTGTGCTGCATCTACTGGGGTGATAAAATGGCGCTGATAGCCGAAAAGTGATAAATTTCAATGTTCAAATTTCCACGAGCGTTTCTATACTTCGGTGGTTAGGTGTTCATCGATGAACCTTGTCGGAAGGTTTAGAGGTTGTTTGATAACATCCGACAGACGGTTTCACACTGAAACCGCGTGCTGAAGAATATTCTAGGCCTTGCGCAATTACATTAAAAATGCCCAGAAGTGATTACACATTATTGTAAAAGGTATTGCTATTTAAAAAAAAACGTTGATTAATATTATTATTATAACATCAATCCGGGTCCCTTATATGGTAGGCAGGGCGTACCGAGTGCCAAATATCTCTGTCCTTACAAACCTGACGTGCTTCTCCATTCATCAATTTCTTCATACACGCCGGAAGACTCTTGACTCTACCTAGCCAGTTTAACCTTTGATCAGAAAATTTGAAGTCACTCAAAAAGAGTATAGCAACGTTTTAGCGCCCACCAACTTAGGTTATCAGGGTTGGATTGTTGGGACAGGGTGTAAAAATATTCGGACCACGATTCGCTCACTTGATGTTTGTTAATTTGTCGCGAACAGAACTCTTCTGCGAGATCGGCGACTGCTAATGATACTTCTATCATTGTGATAAAAGCGTTTACAAAATTAATGAATTTTTAAAACACAATTTCCAGCTATACCGGTAAGCAGAGACTAATCAGCTCTGCCAATCATAATTAAATCGGCTAGTTTATCTTCTTACTAGCTTTTGCCGGCGACTTCGTCCGCGTGGAATAGTGACTTTGGGCAGCATTTTAATTGTCTAGGATACTTTGAGAAATGTGACAAATATATTTTTTTCTTTCGTAAAAATTTTTTTTTTTTTTAAAGTATCCTGCGTTACTTCTTATACCTCCTCTACTACTACCTCTAAATCGTAACAAACAAACTCGCATTCACATGTATAATTTTAGTAGGTATATAATGTAGCTGTTTTATGAGACGTCTTTTCATAAGTAGGTACATTGGTATATATTTGTCGTCGTTTATGTGGTTATGAGATAAGCCCATTGCAATGAATTACCTGTTAAAATAATCACCAAACGTCCAAAAGAACTCTTTTTGGATATCGAAAAGTTGCTGTTCATTTCATGCTCATAGTTTGAATGACAGACGCTTATTACTTAACATAGGATGTTACTTAACATAGGATGTTACTTAACATAGGATGTTACTTACATAGGATGTTACTTAACATAGGATGTTACTTAACATGAGATCATACTTAACATAGAACAGGAGTGAAGAGTCGAGACAGATAAAAAAAGAGGGATAAGTTCATTGGCACAAACTAGCTTCTACACGTCTCTTGTAACCGATGTATCGACAAGCGATTACGCCGAGCAATAAGGAAAACTGCTGAGGGTTGTCGGGATAATAAAAACTAATAGAAACCTACCCCTATTAACAGTTGCCTGCGTTGTTCGATTCGCATTACTACACAACATCGTCATAATAGTTATGTGTAGTTATAACATCTGTGTAACTGTATCTTTGAAGATAAGATAACGAAAGATTGTCTTATGTAAGATGTATATCACTACATAGTATAAAACAAAGTCGCTTTCTCTGTTCCCATGTCTCTATGTAATATGCTTCAATCTTTAAAACTAAGCAACGGATTTTGATTTGGTTTTTTTAATAGCGCGTGCCAAGATCGAACCAATTCCCCCCCCCCCCCCCCCCCCCCCCCCCCCCCCCCCCCCCCGCGGGGGGGGGGGGGGGGGGCGGGGGGGGGGGGAGGGGGAGTCGCGGGGGGGGGCGCCG
>DWUN01002839.1:0-13028 GCA_018249975.1 Passova gellias
ATAACACACTAAACCATTGACACTCCACCAAACACGTAATGCACTCAGGAGACACACGACCAGCTATTTTCATAGAAACCAATTGTGCACTAGTGCCCGGAGTTGTGTCAGAGCGGCAGACCTAGAATGACATCTATTCTGCCAACTCTATGATTTGTCAGAGCGCCGTCATATGTATTAATTTGTGTGGTTCGGTCTTTGGTCACGTATTCAACGACGCCGCTGGCGACGTTGCCATGGCAACCTTGTGATATATGGGCCTAACGTCCAGTCACTCGCGTTGTCATGTCAATTGACTGCTGGTTGCGTGCATACATTTATGATGTCCCCACTGTGAATATCATTTGTACTTACGATTCTCGCTTACCCAATTTTGAACCTTATTCGTGGCGTGTTATACATTATATTCGCATGTTGTACAATGGTAGCATCAATGCAGCATTTCACTTTATAACCGCGCACCTGTACAATCGCACGGTTGATTGGCAGTTATATTGCAGTTTACGAGCTCAATACCAAGATTTAGTTTGCATTGAAATGCACGTTGATCAGTTCCAATAACAGTAACAATGTTGCCGTGGATGTTTCTTTTCTTACTCACGAAAACGACATAGCTGTTTCCTCAAAACAATAAGAGTGAAGGCTGCACCATACTAGCCAAGTGGAAATTGGTAAAGTTCACAAATCTTGTAGATCATTATAAAGAAATCTAAAGATACTTTCAGTGTTATTCCACATTTTAAATTCGGAGTGATATTGAATTTTAAAAACTTACATAACGTCGTCACCCGCGATCCCCAGATCCCCAGAGTGGGAACTCTGAAATGCAAGCCACTACACTCTTACAGTTACTACCTTTAAGCGTAATTTGTCTTGTCGCAAATAGCTGCGTGAGTCTTGACAACATTTCATATCAGAAATATCGGGATGTACTGTATCTTTCATATTTGCGTTCAATCTAAGATTAGTATGAAAATAAATTGGTTATAAGCACGACGCTTAATATCTTTTACCGTATAGTATGAAAATATTCTCAAATATACAACACAAAGTTCCTTTGTGTATAAATATACCTTATCGTTTCCTTTATCGCACCTCGACGCTTTTGACGACGAGTATATTGAGATTTTTCCGTGATATGCGCTATATCTATCCGTGTCATTTTTATTTACTATCTCATCATCGACTTAGAATATAAACACCGTCACCATAAAAAATATAAACGCGCTAAACACATTGAACAGACGATTTTTAAAGATCAAAGGAATATAAAAGACAAGTCCATCTCGACATATTATGCACGGCTCGGGAGAAGACAATTTTTGTTATCTCCCCATTTTACAACCTTTTTATCTTTTAACAAGCTGCTTAGTTTTTATTACAGTAGTACATTTATTTAAATTTAGATCATAATATAATAGTCACTATATGTAGAGGGCTTATATGAGGCGAATATTAAATTAAGCTTTTGTCAATGTAAACAGCTTACCGTTTATGTTGATCCAGCACCTACCATAAGCTTTCTCACTGAAGGTCTGTCATATGTTCTTGAATAACAATTGCGAAATATGAATGGAATAAACCTTGACCCTCAAGTGACATTGACACTAAGCTTTTCGATATGTGAGTATTTATTATGTACGTTTTTAAACATTTACAAACAACGCCAATATTATCAGTGATTAAAAATTAACAGTGAAAAGCTTAACATTGCTTAGCTTACCCATATTTATATGACTATAAAGTGTTTTGACATGTTCATAGCAACCATTTATATTAAAGATTCATGGCTGATAATAATTCAGCCGAACATGTTCAGCAAGACACCGAAGAACAATAGCATATATTATATTTGTTTTTCTAAGAACGATAGTATGTCTCATGTTTAATCAACCACTCATTAATTTGTTTATAGGGTTTCATAAATTCGGATAATTTAATACACCGGCGGAAACAATAAAACATGGAATGATATAAACATTGTTGAACATTTTATGTTTCCTGTTTTTGAATTCATTTTTATGGTGCTAATGTAAATCACAGTAGGATTTTATAACAATATTTATAAGACTCATGGTAATCCTATTGAAAATAACAATAAATCAAATACAAATACAAACATCGTATTGATCGTAGAATGTTCAGTTGTTCGAAAATAATAAGACTTTTATTTGGTATAATTAGAAAAGTATATATTATTTGCAAAATTTTAATGTCCAGGGAGGTTGAGAGTTACAGTATAAAGCTACATCACTGGTGTGAACGCAACATTAGACGAGTCTCCCCTCGTGCCTCATACTGCGGCTCCACGGTCCATGAACTTTAACGAGCAATTACCGACCCTAGTTCCTACTCCACTTTAATGTTTCTGGTATCACCAGGATACCACCGGTTAGGCCTCTAAAGATTAAAAGCTTTCGCGAATAAATTGGCACTAATGGCGTAGAAATAGCTTAATTTTCCACTAGTACGGGATTATCTTGTTGCTGTTACTGGTACCATGTAAATGGTGCTTATAAGCTTGTAATGAATTTAATGATGGCTTTAAAGTTTAATATCAGCTTATATAGATTGTATAATGATATAGTTACTTGTTACTTACAGTTAAAAACCCCACTCAGCTATCAATCTGTAAAATTACCTACTTACTGTATCAACGCTAAAATCTCTTCCATCCATCCATCCGTTCATCTTTTACAGATTTTTTTGTGAGAGGGAAACTTTGAAAAGGTTTCTGTGAGTGAGATGAGAGAAACTGGTTTATGTGGGACTTGTACCCTTTAAAACAATTCCTGACGGTTTTCCTCTGCGCTGTTGGGGAAGTCCAGGATCTCCAGATGGAACTTGCCGATATTATAGACAAACGTCGCTTAGTGAGCACTACTCCGTCCGATCCCGGGCCTACCGAGTCCAGAGTGTTCCCTCATTTTCTTCATAATCAGACCACATGATAGCAGAATAACTACTTAAAAGATTTTTCATGGTTAGCATTCTGCAAAACAACCATTAACTTTACACGCTACTTTTTATAGACTGCAAAGCTGACTGCGGTTGAGCTTTTCCCATCTGAAACAAACGTGTGCCAAATACCTTATTACTGTTTTGTTTTTACCTGTGTTTTCTTACTGCAGCCACTTGATTGAAATACAAAAGAACTTCTAGTAAAGCTTTAACAGCAAAAATAGATTGTATTTTCACAATCGAGATTTTGAAAAAGAGATACCACTCATTGCCTTGTAGCTAGGTGTATTGTTGTCGTCATAGAATTCAAATAACTGTAAAAGTAGGCTATAAAGCTGAATCTATTAAATAAATTAATAACTTAATAACATGTTAACGTAAAGTTGTATATTCATTTACATTCTTGGAATACCTTTGAAGTAATTAATATTAACGCTGACCCAGTATCTACTAACATTAAATCTAATGATAAGATCGTAGCGTTAAGGTTAACAAACTCCCATATATTTCGTTTATACTTACGCAAACACCGAGAATTTTATGGATTTAAATTTTTCACGGAAAGCAGATTTGCATTATGAATAAAAAAATGTACAATTTCGTTGAGGTATTACATGGAAAATATTTTAGCAACGACCGTTAAAGGGGTTATCCGGTAAAATGGTCGGTATTGAGTTATTTTATTGTTTTAAAAGGGATTAAACAACGGCCGGGGAGATTTTCAAAACAATCCGGAACGCTGGGCTCACCGCAGGGGGGTTGCCATAGTAACAGGCGAATTTTGATGCTGGATGTACGTTTACTAATTGCGCTGCCACTGGATACAATGCGCGTTATTTTACCACCAGTTTGGAATAGTTGGAGTTTGGTTGGTTGTAGTTTAATTGTTCCCGCTAAACTTTATATTGGGCGAGTGTAAAAGTATTTCAGTGGGAAGTTGTAAATAATAATAACTTTCTGATAAATTTCCCTTTGGAATGGGCGAATACCTGTCAGTTACTCAATTAAACAAAAAGTGTGACATTGTCCTATGTGATTCAAAAAAATAATCGAGTACTACATACATACTCGTATAAGTATTTTAAAATTTCCTATAGGAAATTTAACAGTATGTAACCTATAAATTATAATCTGAAAAATGAACTCGAAAAAAGAATCTAGAACACCTTTCTTCACGTAGCTGGTTACAGTTGCAAATGACCCTTCTTTCGTATGCAGAAACCACGTATCCAACACTGAACTTTGCATATGCCAACTAAGACGTAGTTTAAAGAACCGTTCCAATTTCCAAAACGATAAGGTCCAAAATAGCATGGATTTTTAGCTTACGTCTTTAAGAGTGCGTGCCGTGACATATACGGATTGTCGCCCGTATTTCTTAAGTCATAAGGCATAGCAGTGCGAACATTGACGTCTGATTTCAAAAACGTATGCAACATTACGTGAATGGGGTCCGTAAGGTTAAATTATGGGTGTTACTTTTAAATTTTATTTTCTCCCTCAAAACATTTATGAGACCCGCCTCCGGTGTCAGTTTAGAACGTCGAATACTGACCACTCATCTTTGTTTTGAGTAAGAGTAATTGTTCATTTTTACATACAAAATTATAGGGGAATACAAAGTTGTAGGCATGAATAAGATAAGAAAAGATACACTAATAGGATTAATTTGAATAGTCTGTTTTTAAAAGTATATATTTTAACTGTATTTAAATATTTTTATACGTTTTTTGAGGACACTTCCATTAAAAAAAATGACTTCAGTCACGCTTAATTGACGTTTCTATTATCTCAATAATATGTTCAGGTTAATAAATAGTTGGCAATGTTGTCAGTCGTAAATCACATTGCTATAAGGTATCTCAATAGCATCTTGAGCTGACGAAATAAATGATAAGCATTTATAAAGACACGACGATTTCTAGCTGTTTCTATACCCGTAAATAAATGTAATAAATGTAAACAAGCTAACACGTGTCTATTATACTTATCGGTACTTTATTCGAGTGGCTGCCATAGCTCACAGACTCATTTCCTTCGTTCATATACAATTATTGTACATTCAATAGATTTGTACGAAAAGGTTTGAATGTATAGAGTAGTTAAGCGACAGAGCGTAATACCGCGCCCGCATTATTCCATTATCATCGGTACAGCTGTCAAAGCCGTTAATGCATTATTTCTTATGTAACCGGAACAATATACTGGATTCGATGAATGTTTCAAAATTCCAGGCTAATTCGAAGGGCTTTTTGAGGCATAAGTATACATGAGATTATTCACTGAAATCTTAATCCCTAATATTGATACAAATCACAAATTCAAAACAAAATGCTACATATGATAAGAGTGTATACTTTATTAGCTAACACTAATTGCTTGTACTAATTGAACCACAGCGATATGTTGTAAATAGTAAATCTAGGTTTTAATTAATTATTCAGTACTAAAACTAAATCCGTATATCCGTTTGATAAATAAGATTGCATTGGCGCCATAATAAATAATGAAAAGCTGTTTAAGGGCTATATTTGCTTAAGAACTTAATTATTATTCTGCAAGCTAATCTGATTTAATAAGTGACTGATTCAATGATTAATTGTAGTTCATGAGTTGTATAGGACAATTTATTACAGTAAATCATTCTAAACAAGTCCAATGAACAATTTAAATATGTAAAAGTTAAGGTGAAAACTATGTTTAGGTCAAATTACATTACATAGGCGAAGGAACCTTTCTTGAAAAGTTTATTGATATATTCACTGCTTAAGAATTTATTGCGGGCACTGCATTTGATTAAATAAATATTTATAATAATTATAACCAACATTATTAGCGGAATCTAAATACTCACTAAAGTCAATGCTTAATACGAGTTCCTATGTGTAACGATTATGCTAAACATAATATTGGATAAATACTATTAAAGCAGTGAGTCGTCTATTGTTAATACGTTTGGGTATTTAATTTGCTATTTCAATTGAATCGGAAAGTCAGTTAAACCGATAACAAATAGCAGTGATGTTTAATCTAAATTCAAAATAATGCCCGGCCTATATTCGTCGCGTAAATCAACATAATTTGTTGAACGAAATGCAAAACGATAATAAAGTTTACTCTGTTTTGTATGTGCTTTGCTTTGCCTTCTGTAGTGGTGGGACAAAGAAATTAACGGTGCGGATGCACTTCAGTTCTAATTCTCTCCGTCATGTGTTCGACTGGCGAATACTCAGCTCGGTCGTGAGTTTCAAGAGTTCTCGGCAGAAGTGATTTGGAGAGATTGTAACGGGATTGTACGAATAGTGTAAGCTTTATGCACATAAGGTTTGTATATACGGATTCATGGTATCAATTGCGCAACATTTAATGGAGGCTTCGGTTGTGCTGTTTGTTGGTCCATATTGGAGCAGCGTGGTGTAGTATGCCGCAGTGAACACGCAGCTGCGATAAAGGCCCGTGCCGAATGTGGAATGAAAAAATAATTGCAGTCACTCAGTTCTTTGGTAAAATAATACCTGTTTGAATTAGGTTTGTACATTTTTTGTTGTGTAAATGTACCCAAACCCAAAAAACGAATATTCAAGAACATTTATCATAATATCTGTAGATGAAGATGATTAAGTTATGTTGAAGTTTGAATAAATTATAATAATATGGACATCAATTATGCTGTGTGAGAAAGTATTGCAAAGATGTTTAATATATTAATGTAAATATGCAATTTTTACGGTATACTTAACTGTATTGTATTGTATCATGTCCCTTATATGGAAAATAGATTTCTAAAATCCGTGGCATATCTATTTTGATGATTAACTGATGCAATTTGAAACTTTCCGCTGATAATCATTTCGCAAAACCTAAAAATTAAGCGTGTTATACTTTAGCTGTTACTCTGTTAGTTGACGTTACATGAGGATAGGTAGATATGTTACAGAATATTATAATTTTTTAATTAATACAACTTAATAAATTTTCCCGTTTGAAGTTGGAGAACCACTAACTATTTCATAATAATATTTTTCTCATGCACCCGTAACGAAGTTGGGCGTTGAAGTCGGACCGGAGCGACTTGTAGAATAAAACGGAAAAGTTTAAATAGGAAAAAGTGAATGCAGTGGAAAGATAGTGAAAAAAAGCGTCGGCAATTTAAAGTTTTCCGCTGAGGGAGACCACTTGAAGTTAGGCCTACAGGAAATTACGTCGCAAGTTTTACACGGTTGATGAACCGCGAACACGGTAACTTTAGAAATGGGGACACAAATTGCTTGTCTTTTTAGTACAGTATTTGACTTTCTGCGCTCTTTCCGTATGCTTTAGGGTAAGATTATTATTCAGTAAGGAAAACAGAAATATGTATATGAATTTCCTTTCGTCGACCTTCATGATACTCGTAATATTACTTTTTTTTGCTTATTGATGTATCTATCTTATTTTATATCAAGTTGTTATTAAAATAATAATTAAATATCAACCTGGATGAATTGGGGTGATAGACATATTATGTCCTATCATGCTTTCAAACCAGTAATCAATATAATTTTTCGAAGTACAAAGAATTTTGTATTTTAAAGAAAACATAATAAGATTGAAATTTCAATGTTTTGTAACTGTGAGTGGAACCGAAACAGGAAGAAACTCTGATATGCATAGCGTATGAACGCAAACAATGCATCCTTTTAATTTTCTACATGCTTCTTCAACAATGAACCGTAATAGGTCCGTAGATGAGACGGCAACCCCAACGCTTTGTTCTGGCAACACTGAACAATACCTGCCACTATGAACTTGCATTATCACCAGCGTAATGGGTTTTTGTCTGGTGTTGCCTACTGCATGGATCAAATGCTCATTTTTGTGCCATTGAAACTAATGTTTTCTTTAATATTGCCTATATTTTCTTTTTTAAATCTACCTTAAACATGGTGCTAATGCGACGACGTAAAAAAAAAGGATGTTGCTTTTTTATAACAATATAGGTACTGTTAATAATTATTACAGTATTTACTTCATTTATTATTAAATAATATGAATGTTGTAGAAAAAAAATTTAATATCTCCCATGACTTCTCCTAATCCTATTTAGGTTTGTATCTAAATAAAAATATATTCTATCAACATTGAACTGCTCGTTTTTGGTACAGTTATTTCGTATAGAAAATACTCAAACATATCGTATTCTTATCGTTAACCGGTTTTTTATCGTAATCCTACTTAAGTCCTAACTCCATCTGCCTGGAGTTTACGAAATGGGATACGCGATTTATCACTGCTTTTGCTTTTAAGGTAAAGTGAAGTTGTCCGTGGCCGTAATGATTTGAGTGAAACTTTCACACGCGCTGATTACGCAATCGTGCGGTGGGTTTTCTTTCTTACCGCGTTTTCTTATACGGAGACTTTTTATATTCATCCTTTTTGAATCGGATATAAACTATATTATTGCACTATTAATATTTTTAATGCATTGTTCCGAAAATAACTGAAATCCTGGAATGCGCGTATGGGCTATATAATAAATGCGAAATAACACTAAAATTTTACTTAGCTTAATTCATCATGTTTACCAATAATATGCAGTTATGCAGTAAACTAATTTGTTCTATATGAATGGAATTATACCGATTCTGTATTAACCGTAGCTACATTAAATGTAGGGACTCTCTTATTTGGAGGATCACTTAGTGACTCATGCGTGCTTTCGCCCACATGTTCGCTTAGATAGGCGTTTACTTAGAGTCGGTTTTAACTTAAAATGGATGCGTATGTCATTCCCAATGCAAGCGTACTAAGACAAATTATCTACTTTCGAAATAAGCGATTTCCGTCTGAGGCTCTTTGGAGTTGAATTTTAACAGCTAGCTTTCTGCCTATTAAGAGTATTACTATAAGATACATATTAGTCAATTTGTCATAATTAATTTATTAGTCGAATTTATTTATCCTTCTAAAATAATACTGTATATTATTATAGTCATTATTTTTATAGCATTAAGTCAGATCTCTGGCGGCTGCATCTAGCATCGAGTGCCAAGTATCTAAAATATTATGTATATTTTATAAGGTCTAAGTGCCGATTGGCAGACATTACAAATCTTAGAGAACATTAAGGTTATTTATAACAAGCGCAAATTTTATCACGAGGTTGTTCTTCACCGTTGCAATGAGCAATATTTCGTTTTAAAAAAACTCACGTAACTTTATAGTCAGAGGTTCCAGATGTACTACAATTTGAACTCCTGACCCTCGAATAGCAGGATGAAAACTATGACTAAACCATCTCACATTTATAGCCGCATCTGAAATTCGAAACATAACTATATTTTATCTAATAAAAAATTTGATTTTCTTTGGTTTGCCTATAAAATAACAAATCTTTCTAACTAGCAAGAAGTCTCATGAAATATCTGTGCAATAAACCCTCGGCTATTATGAGGGAATGTCGGTGTTGTTGTAGGCGGATGAGATTGAAATTTATGGACATTCCCGCGAATATCTGTACTGGTTAATGGCGCCTATCGATATTAGTTATCGCCTGTGTTGATTGTAGGGGAAATGTATTTATATATTAGCATATGAAACATCTCTTATAGTTTTCGTATTGCGAGGCGTTGGTACGATAACAATTATCTTTATAAATATAGGTCAATAACCCTTAAAGTGCATTCGTCATTCTGGAACTTTGAATTTGCGTTCGAAATTCGAAAACGGAAGGGGTTTTTTTTAAAGTAAACAATGTAGAAAAAGTAACAATGTTATCATCCTAATATTTGGGTATCTAAGATTTGTTCGTTAGTATGAAAATCCTTACGATTTATTCACAGCACTAAAACAATAACAAAATGACCATGTGGCAATAGCAATGACCTTGTACCTACTATATGATTTGAACGGTTGATTAACTCGAGTTTACTTTTGGTATTTCCAATCTGTTTCTGTGTGGTTGACTCAATTTTTTCCTTTAAGTGAGAACATAAACTAATTTAAACGAGTGGGCACAGTGAATGATCCATTTAATTAGTGCTGACACATATGCGTGTAACTCTACCCGCGGTTATCAGTTGCAGTCGCCAACCGCGCCATGTGCTCGCTTCCCTGTGCTCCGAACACTCATCAATTGTGGGCCGCTATTCTATAACACATTTATTGTTAAGAATCCTAAGTTATTCGTAATATAATGTAAATGTAACAAGTTTATTTTTAAGAGTTTAAGTTTATATGTAATATAATAATAAATAAAATATTTTGAAATCCTCGGTTATATGTTAGCTTGATAAGTTTAAAACTATGTATCTTTTCAAAAGCTCCATATAAAAGGTTTGTGATCAATAATATATTGTAATAATAGACTAAAGATAGATAAGTCGAAACAAAAGATATATTATATAACTAAACAAAAGATAACTTTAACTTTTTAACATTGTTTCACAATCAACATAGTATATCGTCGTCATAGTTGAAAGTATGGATGTTTGCTGCCTTATCTCTTTGAATTAGACATCTTTTTTGATTCTCCTTGTACCAGTTCAAGATCTATTCATATAACCAAGAGAAAGTTTTCACGTAGTTCGGATAACAGGTTAAACAATCAAATATATTTGCTTTCGGAATGACTACCATAGTATTATAACAACTGATTCTGAAATAAAAATGTACTGAATCCGACTAGAGTTTTACAGACATACACTTGATTCGGTTTTCGAGTGCTTTGATAATATCGTCCCCAAATTCTGTAAAGGATCGTAAAGCTGTCGGTGCGTCATCGGAGGCGTGTTCAGGAAGTTTTATGGCGCGACTGAAGATCGGAGCTCTCTATATGCTTCGTATCGCAAATGCGTTTCTTTTTGTCGTCTTTTCGATGAGAAATTTGAAGGTTACCCGTCAAAAACATACGTTTTATTTGTCTACATACCTACATTTATGAATGTAAATGAAAAAGGTGGTTTACTGATCTAAGCAGTAGTTTTATTAAAATATTCGTTACAAATAAATCACTTGTAAGTTACAATTCTGGATTTTTTTTCACTTTGTACTTTGTGTTACTGTTTATTAGTGGTTGAGTCTTCTAAGACATTTTGGTTCGGTGGGAAAGGATCTTCAGGAGCTAGCTGTACACCGTCATAACTTTAGACTAGTAGATAATTTGTTAAAACTGAAACTCGACTCATCCTATCAGTTTATTATTGATCGCGGTATTACTTTGTATTTTACTTCACACACACGAGTGTAATATGAGAGCGAGCGATAACACGATCTTTACGACTCTTTAGTTTATTAAATTGTAAACATGCGATAAAGTTATTTATCAATGTGCAACAGAACGCGCTTTGTTGTATGACAATAAAAATAAATTTACCGATGTTGTAAGTGACTTGTGAGACATTTATCTTTACTTATGTTGGTAGAAACGGAGGTTCATTGAAAAATTAACTGACCCAAACTATAAATCACTTACTTGCTTCCTCTATTACTTGGCTTATCGGTTTAAAAAAACTGAGGGCAGCGGTCGCCGATAACGCTCATAAATCACTTTAGTAACTGTTTTTAGAATTACATTGAAACTGTAGGGTGCATTAATATTAATTACTAAACCGAATGAATTATTAATTACTATTGTTATCGTAAATGGTTTATAAAGATCCGTTTCAGATTTTAAATATTCGATGTAAATTTCTATTAAATCGTCAACATGACATACATATATTTAGTATTTAAAATTGTATGTTTTAGTAAAAGTAAAATACCTATTATTATTTTTTTCAAGAAAACGGTCTACATAGTATTGTACGTTTTCGAGTAACTACATTCACCCGTTTTGTTTTTATTATTAAAACTGCATTGTTACAAATTCTCATCAATTCATGCTGAAGCAACGTGGTATAATGCGCTTGACACAGTATAGAAGCATTGGGACCTGAATTACGAATCCAATCACATAGATTATGCAAATTATGATTTATAATTTATTGTTTTATTTCGTATCTGAATCCCGCCTCTATTCAGATCTTGGCCATTCCCATTTTGTTGTACGGTTTCGAAAGAGAATCGATGCTATTCTATGTAATTATTACAAGGTTCCAAGAAATTGCACCTACGTCAGCTCTAGCGTTGATGTGATAACATTAATGTTACCCCGTTTAATCAATCGTCAGATTTCCCGGACAGCAATTGGCCAACGGGAGTTTATAAAATCAGTTGAAATAAACGCAATTACAGCGAAGAAACGACTCTAACGTGTAATTTACTTACCGTCTAAGAGTAATTAAGGCTTAGCGCGGACGCAAATTTACGTTCGACACAAAATGTTTGCATAGCTGCCATGGGAATAATTGCACGCTCGCAGCTCGACGCTGGCTAAATATCCCTGGTAGTTATAAAGAGTTATACTTTTTGTAACCAGCTTAACCGTTTTCTATACGCTTCGTAATGCTATAGATGTAATGTTTGCGTTTGAAATTGACCCCACTGCGTTGAGGACAAAAAATAATATTAGTTATCTGTAATACAATATTTACACGCTACAAATATAGAAGCGCTAAGTTGCGAAACTTCTACTTTCATGTTGTAAAAATGTCAAATCAGTTTATCGTTGTTGATGGTACTGCAATTATTTGTAAAACAGTTTTAGAATTGGATTTAGTTTAAGTATTTGCTTATGTGGTTAACCATAACCTATTAATATTTGTTTTGTAATTTTGTTTTTGTAAATAATAGGTACATGACATTCTTCTATTTATTTCTTTCTATATATGTATAAGATTGTTTATTTATTATGTGTTATTCATGTGAGTTATATGGAAAGTGTAAAATATGTACCTATATGAAAAGTTATAAATTTTTGTTCAATAAAAAGATATTGAATATTGTTCTTAAAAGTTGTCACTATTTTTTAGATTCGGTAACAGGTGTCGTGCTCTTCCAATTTATTCAAAATTGTCCCTGTAAAAAAGTTAAGCTGTAAAAGTTGACTTTTATTGTTTCCCACAAACCGCGGATCCAAATTAATCTGGTTAGCTTTCACAAGGATTTGTCTTCTGAAATTTAAAAGCACTTTTGAACCCAATAGAAAC
>DWUN01002840.1:0-13025 GCA_018249975.1 Passova gellias
GAATTATTTGTTTACTTTTTAGTGCATTTTCATTTGCTTAATAATAAATTACTATTTGAAGTCGGTCTTTTTTTTTTGTTAAAAGTTAATTTTATTAAGCTATTCATTATTTAAGCATTTTAGTACAGGCAGTATGAAGAGGCCACGTTATTTTATTGTAATGCCTGCATGGTGCCTGTGTGGTCAAGGGCAATGAAGTTTTTTTATGGCAAGAAACCTGGCTAGCCGAAAATAAAATCATTGCTATGTATTTCCTTCCAATGATATAGTTGAAAGGTTTCAGAAGATTGTTTATAGATATGAAAACATGCAACTTTATTGATATCAATAGAGGTTGACGTTCTGAAATTGCCACACAGAGATCGTGCTTCATTGAAAATAAAATGCTTATCAATACAACATGTTTATTAAGTAAGAAAAGGGCAATCTTCTACTCCTCAGATAACGGATTGCTAAAGGTGAATTCATCCGAAGAGGAAGTATTTCCATCGATAGCACTTGCATCCTTGACAAGACAGAAGTTGGCGAGCTGCCAGAGGGGTTCCCTGACAGAAACCATCGCAGCCTCTTCTAAGGGATCGTCTACGTGTTATTTAGATCAATAACTATCAACAAAAAATGTTTTCAAAACTCTTCAAGAGCAGGAGCTTACGACATTATCATATTTTACATTTTATTTATTCTATTTTACTTTAATTATTTACTTATATAAATATTACTCTTAACTTGTCAGTATCCCTTATAATTTATTTCAAGCGTAAGTGATTTTTCTATTGTCCCTACCAAAAAACTATATTGTCCAAAAAAAAAATGTCAGGCACGCCGATGGACTAGTACATACAGTTCACATATATCATCAACTCCAAACGCACAAGCTAATGCAGAGAAAATAATGAAATGAATATGAGTTCAATTTTTCTACCTTCCTGATTCACAAACATGTTGCGATAACCAACTACATAATATATTTAACGTGAGAAGAACATGAAAACTTGCCCTAACGGATATGGAAATAGGTGCAGGCCGATCAAAGATTGCTGTGTTTTAAAACAAAGAGAATGTAAAGTTTTGTAGTTCGAAACCGATAGTAGTTTCCGAAATAAAAATGTAAATTGTTCAGCTTTCTGTTGTTCCCTCCTCGCAAAACTTGCGCTTTGCAATTCCAGAACATTCAGACAATTTTAATGATGGAGCAGTTTAGATATTGGGTCTTTATGTTGCTGAAATAGTAACAAAATTGTGTTATATAATATATATTCCATGTACATATACCAAATTCTGCAGTGACAAAGAAATAATAAAATATAATATCTACCTACTCGCCCGTTAGGTTGATAGTAACAATTTAGTGTAAATATTAAATGTTAAAACTGCAGATGTAAGCGACTGCCTATTACAGATGATTTCTATGTATTTCTGAGACACTGAAAATCTGTACATAACAGATGAATATGTAATACAAATGTATGTTATATCTATGATCGAAATGAAAGATTTTTTCTGGAACTAGATTTGTCTGCAAATATAATACTTAGTTTTGGTTTTTATTAATGAGCAATAAGTAATAATTGCATTACTGTATCCTGCACGTCATGAGTAGCAAATGCAGCTTACAATTTGATACAGTTGCTGCTCTAATCAATCTTCCAGGGCTTAATGCAGACCAGCAAGTTTCATGCGCACAGCTAAAACTTTCCAAGACTTAGTTGCGGTAGCGAATTACATAAAACTACAGAAACACTGAGTTGAACCCACCTGCAGGAGTCTCGTATATCTACACATCTACACATAATAAATGAGCAAGATATTATTAGGAATTAATTGAAACTGATAGACTGCAAGTAGGTTAGTAGTAATACGAGTATCAGAGAAATTAAAATTATCTCTTGTCGATAAACCAAAAAGTTAAGTTTAAGTTTAGTGAAATAATTTCTAATGTATTGCTTTTACTTCATTAATACTTTGTAATATTATATCTCTCCCAAAACATAAATGTGAAATGCGGCCGAGGATTAAAATCGACATTCGGGACTATCCGCATCGCACATGAGACATGAAAACTAAAACCTAGCCCCTGTTTTACGGTAGTACCTTGAGTCGTACCTACGGAAATAATGAATATTATTCAACTGTAATTAACCAAAATGTTATGCTCTTAACTTATTAAACATACAAACTTTGCATTGTGTAGTTCTTATAGAAACCGAGTTTTGAAGGAGTCAGAAGTAGATGGAAAAAGTTCGTACGAAAACACACAGTTATTCGCATTTTACACTACGAACTTGCTTAGCACATTGCTCTGTGTCCATATCAAGAGAAATATTGAAAAGAGGCAATGACATAAAGAAACAAAAAAACGTATTTTTGAATACTTTAAATCTCTCGATATATTATTTTTATAAATGTATATCAAGAAGCTATATATCTTTAGGCGTATTACAGAAAAATGATAAGTTAATGATGAAGGTTATCCTACGAGGAAGATGGTGTATGTAATGTATAAAGATACCACTAGATGCCGTTAATTTTTTTTTTTATTGATTATAATGTTATGATGCGAGATACTTTACACAAGATGGCGGCAGTAGTACGTTAAATATTAATATAATAAATTTAATGTTTGGTTTGGTTCTGTCTAAAGTAGGTACAGCGTAGGTGGTAGTTGCTGTTTTTTATTTTACTATTTAATCTGAAGTATAACTTCTTACGTGCGTACATAAGTACACACTCATTTTTTTTTTTATAGTAGTCAAATGTAACTTACCCAAGTCTTCGGCGTCTTCGCTCCACTCCCCCGATCCGGCGACCAGAACGGCGAACATAACAGCGACAATCGCATGTTTCAGAGCACACCTCATTTGTCTCCCTCCCGAATTCCACGGCATTTTGTTGATACTTTTGTATTTT
Source organism: Passova gellias (assembly GCA_018249975.1). Classification (NCBI taxonomy): domain Eukaryota; kingdom Metazoa; phylum Arthropoda; class Insecta; order Lepidoptera; family Hesperiidae; genus Passova; species Passova gellias. Next base: position 2,908 of record DWUN01002840.1, read on the forward strand.
ACTATCGGTTTTTATACTAATCTAATTTGGCAAGCATCTAACAACATGTTAAACTTTGTAATTGCTTAATTTACCAGTTTATATGCGCACTGTTTTACTATATTTAATAGTATCTTTATAAGGAAATACTTGTCGAAATAATTTTCCCTTATTTCACTGTTTAAGTTCATTTCATCTTTTGTGAGAGATATTAACCTTCCATATTTTATTTGACAAGTCCAATTTTACAGCTGTTCGATAACGTATCATGATTTATGGAAAAATTGTATTTCTCCTTTAATGTTGGCTTTTTACAGCATCATAAGCAATATCCAGCCATTACTTACTATACATTGACATTCGTTAAATAATACAAATAATCCATATAATATCAACATAATCCATTATATTCGTAATATTTAATTGTACTTCAAGAACTTTCCATTTTATTTTTATAGAGTACTGGTATCTTCAATAATTTTTTCGTATAAAGTCTTTCACTGTGTGTCTGACACCACATATAGAACTAGTTCTATCATCGTCACCACAAATAACGTTAAGTCAGTTAAAGTTTAGAAGATAATACTTTCGACATTATATTCCGCGTAATGTGTAGTATCACGCACGGCCGACATTTGGGACGCGGTTAAATATGCCGATGAATAATTCAGGGCTCTTTTAGCAACGGTGCGCTCGAGGACACAACGACCACCTGGAACAAAGTACATAGTCCCTCATTTAAGGCCAAAGCATATTTAGGCAAGTTTTGCAAATTTGAAGGGAATACAAAATCGGCGTGAAGTCGCGATTTCGAAAATAGTTGTCGGCGTCAACCCCTCATAATGCTACGTCAATTAAATTTAATGCCACGTCTGATTCACTCATTCTAGACTCAACAAGGTTCCGGAGTCCTTTAGTTTTACTCCCCGCCACGGAGTGGCTACTGAAAATAAGCCGCGGAATATAGCTGCTACAATTTCTCGCTGCAGTCTGTATACATTGAAAGACGCCTTCTATTTATTTTAAAAGTGAATTTTTCCGAGAAAAATTTAACAAAAGCTTTCAAGAAGCAAATCCTTCATCAAAGCAGCTCAACGACCCGTAGCGAGTGCCGAAGCGCTAATATAGTTTAGGAGACAGCGTTTCTCTATATCGTAGCTTTTAAGAGATATTACGTGATGGTGTTGCGGAATATAGGTAAAAACTGAAGCATAAAAAGAAAACATTGAATTTGTTTAGTGTCTGAACGTCGACGGTTACGAGAGGAGAATTTAATGAGCACTTTGAAACTTTTTACTTAGAAAACTCTCATTCATTTACACACTAACAAACCGATCTGGCTTCATTCGACATTATGTGAATTTTAATGCGTCTCTTTTATACTAAACAAAAATTTTGTTATTTGTGACTCTGTACCGAATAAATTACAGTCAAAAAAATGTTGTACGTAGCACCTAATGGATATGAATATAATCATGGCGTTATATATATATTTTTTTCAAATCAGTAACTGTGATTATCGTAGTCACACTAATTCGGAATAAAACAATGACTTATAACGAAGGCTTTGTGATGAAAATTTTAGTAAAAGTTTAGTTAGCGACCACAGTCGTGAATCTTCCAATACACAATCAAGTTAAATATAATTACAGACTAGACTATCTTAGCAAAATGAACATTAAAAGCACGGCTTAAAGTAAAGTAACATTATAAAATTGTATTACGATTGCAGGTGCCTTTGTTTCGTCTACATTAAAACATTGTGTAAACGGCTTGAAAATAATATCATAAGAGATTGGAATGGGACAGTTATAGTCTTACAAAAGATTATCGCTTTATTTTGTTCAATCAACGGTGTAAAATTCTAGCAGCTTAATGCCTATGCTGCTGACGTTTCGCACTTACACGAAAATGCTATGAAATTATAAAACTATGTACACATCTACGACAATCAATGGTAACCAAGATCACGCGCACATCTACATTCTACAGCATAAACTCGGAAGTAACTTAGAGCAACTGCTATTAATTCTCAGTAGATCGCATTTCAGAAATCTTTCCGAATGTTCGAGTATGCTCTAAGAGTGTCAACCTCTCTTAAATGTTCAGATCCTTGTTCGGTTTGATTTGAAAAGCTTGTCAGTTATAACAATCAATAGATTCGAATAGGCTAAAAGTATTTATATCTGTTCTTTGTAACAACTTAGTTTTCTATATGGCGTTCTCAGCGCATGAGCCAAAGGTATCTGTGATGAGTTACAGCAAAGTGTGGATTGCTTTATTGAATTTGTTGATTAAGCCTGGCATGCGACAAGCTGCACGCTAATCATTCTGCATGCCAATGACAGAATTCATTGCTATGCAGATGATATCGGTTAACGTATAGGTACATAGGGCGTCATAATTTCGAGCACACAGAAGAATCCATAATTGTTCACAGTTGGTAATGTTGTTGTAGTTGTTTAATGCTCGCAGCTATGCGATATTCGTTTTATTAGGCTAATGAAATTAACAAAAGTGCATGCAATTCTTATGATAAATATGCCGCATATTGTAGTATGTAAAATAACGACTAAGTTGGAACATGTATTGTTTTGATTCGTTTGTTTACCATGCCCTTGAAAGCCTGGAAATTGTGAAAATTTACCACTAAGGGTGACCATTCAATTGGCGACCGCGCCCATGGTCGAATCAATTTAGTAACTTTATTTTTAACATTGCTAACTAAAGTATTATATGCATCACTAATAATTAAAATTAATAATACATTACAGTTCTCATAATAAAGACATATAGTTGCAGAGTTAAAAGTATATTTATTCACAATATAAACAAACCTTTTGCGGTCCTTCGAGCCGGATTGAACCGGATATAGAATTAATTATACTTTAAACAGATGCTGCAACAAATAAGGCCACCTCATAAATATTTACGAAGCTGTTTAAACATTGTTATTGAATAAGGAAGTAACTTACATGTTTGATACATTCTACAATACCGGCTGCTTTATTTTGGGACAAATAGACGTAAAAATATATATTTTTGTTACAAGCTAATAATAAGGTAAATGGTTTTTAGAGTATGTTTTCGTCCTTAATAATGTTGCAGTACCTACTATTAGTCTTTTACTATCCTATTATTTCTCTTTTACACTTCCCATATATCCATTACATAAACAATATTTTACAGACGATCGAAATATTTCAATTATTTTAGTTTTGGCTACAATATTTAATATTAATGAAACCAGATTGTACCCAAAGCTTTTATAGGAGTTGCATTTAAAAATGTGTTTTATTTAATGTGACGTTGTTAGTGTGACCTTTTGTCATCAATTTTTTTTTGAAACCACTTTGGCACACAAAAAAATCCAATGCCAACCTCTATACATACGTACTCGAACAAGCGTCACGACGCCCCAATTCTGTTCAACGGCCAACTTATCTAACGGAAGTTGCTTAAACACTGTAAAAGCTTTAGATACGGTTTACAGACTTTACCTAACGACATTAAGCGCGCCTAACTCCCTAACGGCCTTCCAAAATACGAGTAGGTACCAGTTGCGAATTGATTTTCTTAACGTGACATGTAGCGCGAACATGTATTGCGAACTCGCAATATGTCTGAATCTAAAGAGTCTTCATTTCTTTATGTCGTTATATTTATTACGTGCCGTGCCCCGTTCTGTCACCCACTTAAATCCCGATTGCGTGGAAACTTCGGGATAAAAATAATAAATATATTGCCCTATAACCTCCTCTATCTTTCAGTGGAAGTTTCATTAAAATTGGTTCAGTCGTTGCCAAGATTAGCCCGGACAAACAGAAAGAATTAAACACGAAAATTTTAAAAAAATTGTTTGTATTTTAGTATTATTATTTTATTTTTATTTTAGTATCGTGTAAATAACTGTAAACACTTGAGAAAACACAGTTATATTGATATCACAGATGGACTCTTCAATTTAGTTACACTTAAAATCAATGGTCATGGTTGTTTACGATTTTAGAACTGAGTACGCCCATTTCGGTCGTAACAGTTTCGTCATTGCGTATTTATGCTATGTTCATTGTTTAAAATATCTATGTTCCCTTCTTTTCTCGTTATAAAATTATAATTGCAAACAGAACAAACATTATCTTTTTTTCTGTAACTCTATCTTTTTCTATAACGCAAAAGAAACAAATATATAGCACCAACAAAGACTATCAAAACGTTTCTCTATATTACGGAGATGATATTATAAAGATCAGTGTAGCAAAAAGCAAGGAACAATTTAAAAAGAGTATATTAAACTTTATATGGAAACCACTTTACCAGCTTTTCTCTCAAAACAACATCGTAACATTATTTTTGAACAATGAAAGAAAAACAAAGGTTTTGATTGAGATTCCGAGGTTTTATTTTGACACCACTCTTATGGTTTTCCACTTTTACTTGCTTCCATTTTGCGATCTTTTATCTTTAATATGCGAATACATAGCTCTGAGAGTATCGTTTGATATTTACGTAGGAAATTGCTTAAAAGCCTTGCTTTGACATATTCATCATTTCCTCGTACGAATTATTTTTAATGTGATTTTGCATTGGTTTTATTGATGTTTCACAACAAAAGCTCTCACGGGAGTACCGTGGTACTATTATATTTTTTCAACTGCGTCTCGATATTACTTTCAATGTTAAAGGTTTCAAAAAAAGAATAAAAGCATTTATGACAACAGGAAAATGAGGCTGTCCATCAGCTATAGAAAACCCACAAGATTTACTAAAATTTTTTTTTTTTTAAAGAGGCAAGTGCATTAGATATTCAAGTCTATCTGTCTGTCTGGTTGTCTGCGTATGCTTCTGTATGTGTATGTATAATAAACACAGGTTGAGAATAAGGAACCACTATCGCCAACTTCTTACAACCACAATATCTTCATTGTTATCTATTAAACAGACGTTGCAATATGTTGTAATAAATTCCTTAGGGGAACTTACACATCTTTGGATAACGTTGTTAGAAATTCACTCTCATCTGAAATAAAGATGTTGATGGGTTAAGCACTTACTCCGTGCGCAGGGTTGCTAGCGTGCATCGTTTACATACATACATAGATCATAAGATCACGCCTATTTGTGACATGGTTCAACACAGGCTGAGGGCCTTTTTGTGCATGTGTCGTATACGTGACAGAAAGAGCACACGGCATCGATAGGATGCGTGCACGACACACGCAGACGAGACCCGCCAACGGGCCTGAACCCGCGTGACAGGAAAATGGTCATTTCCATCGGCGTCTGTCCTGACAAAGTGCTTCTCCTCTTTTACTATGATCAAAGTCGTAAAAATTCTCATTTATTTAAGGTACTCTGGACCTGCCCTTCTTTAAGTAAGTCTTTAATATTAGAAATAATGTAACCTAAATGAACTCCGCATTTTACGGAGATTGGCATCAAAAGTCCAGCTGCATACTTTTCATATTTTTTTACGATTAATGTATAAAAGTTAGCTGAAGGAAACCTAAAAACCATTTATTTATTAAAATCAACAATATTCTACTTTAAATGTACTGTGAACTATATGAATCAACATCTCTATAAACGGACCCCGAACGCTTGTAGGCAACTAACACCAAAACAAGATCTCTAAGTAGAGACGGGATCCGTCAACTTGATACATGTACCCCCGAGACCCCAATTTGCGACGCTTGACTTAATTATACAGGTTTTGAAACCTGATTTGTATACAACACAACTGTTAGTACAATTTAGTATATACCATATATTATATAACGTGTTAATTGAAAACTGTATGCGATAAATCTCTACTCGTATAACATATGTATTGTAAGTACATAAATACACACTAACAAATTAGTGCCTTCATGAAAAGGTATATCAATAAAAGCGCATTATAAGTATTCATATAGAACAATCATTTCAAAGCATCAGTTCAAAGCATCATTCATCGATATTTTCATGTATAAAATGAATATCGTGATATCAAATTTACAATCATAATTGTATCGATATCGAAATTGAAAATGGAAACCAATTGTACTTCTATTTTTCTCTTAAAGGATAAGAAATGTAGATTTTAAAATCTCCTTTTTGCGATCAATCGACCCGGCATTTTAGCGATCACGAATAATGAAAACAAATATGTAACTCAACGTAACGTTCGAGTAGAGACATGTGAACACCGCGAACCCAATTCCACGGTCGACGTGATTAAATACAGGTTTGCAACATAATTATTTGTATACAAGTATCCGGATCGTTTTAGGGCCAAGTTTGACATTTATAATCGAAGCCGACGGGCTCCGGTGGTCCAGTTGTGATTGCGGAGCCCGAATTATTTGTTTGGATTCCACTGTAGACAAATATTTGTGTGACGGGCTGTATTATTTATTTGTGCTTGGATATTGAATTATAATTACCTACATATGTATGTAGATAGATAATAGTAGATAGATAATAGTAGATAGAAGATATATAGATAATATATAGTATGTAGATAGAAATTGATATATATGTATATCAATTTCTATCTACATACTATATACAGTTTATCAGCCGTCTAGTAACTATAATGCAGGCCATGCCTAATTTTGAACCTAATGGCCGTGTATGAACTTATACATGACAAATTACTACTTACTATAGAATTAGGATCACACCACACTTTTACCTAGTAACATTCTGTATTTTTATGTTATTAAATTAGTTATAGCACAATTGGGGAAGTACCTATTAGTAGCTCGACGCATTTACTTAACCCCCTTATTATATCCGGTGTGACGCCATATTGCTCTGACAGGGAGGGATCTCACGTAATTGAAAATAGAAAATTAAAAATCTTTATTACATAATAATGTACATATGTAAAATCGAATCTAAAAAGCCTTATATATTAGTACATAGGAAACAATACACGTATGTTAATATACCATGCAGAGGGTCTTGATTCTATTCCTGACCGAATAGAGATCTGAATTCAAAATGTGATAAATGTATGAGCAAGCAAGAATGAACCTTAAAGTTACTTAATGCATCGTGAATACGATTGAATCTGTTGATAGACTTTCACCCGAAAACACTGGCATTTCGGTAGCGGTGTTAACTTAAGCAACATCTATTGCTCGCTTTCAGTGGGTTCATGATCGTTTTATGGCAAATTTTCGTGAACCGATAATGTTTATGTGCTCCAAAACCTTAGCTCTTCAAAACCATGTCTACGTGTAATATTTAACGCAAATGTCGTTAAGCTTTTTTAAACACCTTATACGGCTGGAAAGAACTGTCAAACACCTTTGACTATAAGTCTGAGATCAATCTATATTAATACAACATTTCTAAAAATCAAGATGTTTTAGTAAAGCTCATAATAATATCCCAAACTTTTCCTAACAGCATTTCTTAACATATCATCAATAAAGACTTATTTAGTTTTTTACAAACGTTTCTAAGATTTCCATTTGAAACATAGTTATATTCGTGTCTAAAGTAAAAAACTTATCGAGTGTAAACAATACTTTACCACCTCGACGCAATGTTTTAGTACCACGTAAAGTTTCAGTACATGTTATCATTCGGTTCCTTTTACCATAGTGGACGATTTATCCGCCATAAAATGAAAGACACATAAATATCAAGTCTATAAAATCGAAGGTCAATATCGGTGAACGTTCATTGTACGAGTTGGAATAAGACTAGTTACAAAAAAACACATAAAATTTGTATTATCACGAAATTTTGCAATAACGTTATATGATATTTTCTTATTCCAGAAATACGTTTTAAAGAAAATAATATCAGTTCAGAAAACCATGAATTCGGTATCAGGGAAGTTATTTTTTAGGACGTTTGCGATACCCGGCTATTTGTATGGTTTATTAATAACGTCAATTAAAAACAAATCAATCACTACAATTATTTCTACGTGCAGCTGTCATTAATATAATTCAGTGCTTACTAGCAAACAGGACAATCAAAGCTTTACAGCCAAACTGGTTCAACAAAGCGACACTCCGGGTTTACACAGTACAAGTTACCAGGACCGAGATATACCGACACAAATAGACAGCCAGCACTCGAGCTAAGATAGCAACTGCAATTTCGTAGTGTGAACATAGTTCTGACCCGGTTAGCCAACTTGTAACAAGTGTTTAAACAACCTAACGACTTAACGAAATGCACTATAAACGTGTATAGTCCAACTAAATTTATAATGTAACTTAAAATCAGAGCGTTAATTAATGTCTCCAACTTTCAAAGTGCAATTACCTTGCATTACAAGCGGAACAATTAAAAACAATTTTCACCTGTGTGTCCAACTCGCAATTATTTTCCCATCCGATTTTTTACCGGTACGCTACACTTCAGTCCTTTTGCACGACATAATGAGTTTGTCTATTGAGGGTCGCATAAAATGAGAGGTCGTTAGCGCGAAGTTCGAATAGTCATGTTACGTGAGTTGCATATGTATTTGATACGATACAGACGTGTATTCCGTCGCGCGGAGCGCGTTCGACTGGTTTTACGTTTACCTTTGGCTCCCGGCGGCATGGCTGGGGCGCGGCGGTCGCCCGCCCTCGCTTGCCTTTGCCAGGTGAGCTTTTCCAGTTCCAACTGCGTCGTAGCTGTATATTAATTACTCAAATCTAAATTAGCGCATTCACCGTACAGAACGTCTCGTTAAACGTTGTCCAAATGTTATGGAAATTAAGTTGGAATTTCACACTTATTTCATACACATTTGGATATTGCTTGTAGGCTATTTATAAAGTGGATATCTACCGTTATTGTACTATTCTTACACAAGTAGAAATGTCACATTCGTTTGCGTTTATTTTTCGCCGTATCTGGGTTTCAACCAGTGCTCGGGAAAAACATTGTTCTTAAACAAAACACATGTTATTTATATATTGAAGCGACTATGAAATAAATGAGCATTGCAGTTTTGAGTTAAATCAAAGAAAATTATATTTTAGGCTAGTTACACTGACATTTAATGCTAGCGACCGCATAGGTCAATAAACAAACGGTATAAGCGAATTTAGTGACGCCCCAGCTCGACGCTCTTATCGATGGCCTAAAACGTTTATGAGAATTTCGTGCCAAAGTTAATCTTCCCTGCTTCCGTTATCGATAAAGTGTAATTCGTGGACTATTTATATGGGGGGAAAATGATGAAAATATGACCTAGTTTTGAATCGATATCGTTGTGATGGATATTATTGAGTAAATTATAAATCAAATCAAATCAGTTGTATAATGAACGCTATTACTCAAGTATTTATTAATTCCAACAAAAAACAATATTCTAAGATTACATAGAATAAAGAAACTTCAGCAACAATATAACAATGACGTAATATTTCGTTTAGTAGGAATATTTACGCAATTTACAGCGGTTTGACCAAAAACTTTCACCCTAATGGACACGTAATGTCGCTGACGTATAGGAAGTTATATAAAAAGCTAAATGGATAAATACCCAACAGGGAAATTTATTTACTTCGATATCAGCAAAGCGGAACAATGATCATTTGATAAACTTATACCGCTCTTTATAACGTTCGCCTGTTAGTAGCCTAATAAGGATCTCGACACATTGACACGTTTCTAATACGGAAATTTAATACTACTACGTTGAGTCTAATTTAAAGGGACGAATAGGTTTAGCCGGGAGATGATTCACGGTGGGGTGAAAGCTCGCCCAAATTCAATCTGAAATAAGGCAGTGGTTTGATTAAATATGCATTGTTTTCTTAAAGAATGTTAATGTTAACAATAAGATAATTTAATAAATTAAATAATGTCCGAAACAGAAAATAGGCTGTTGGAATTAGCTCTATGATTGTAACTGTTATTACTTTATATAAATTAGTTACATTTTTGAATAGTAGCAGCGCACTGGCGACTCCTAGGATACTGCAATTGTCCATAGGCGACAGTGACCACTTAACATCAGATGGCCCGTCTGCCTGTTCGCTGGACTGAACTGTAAAAAACTATAATTAAAGAAAATCGCTGCTGCCCACAGGCTATATTTGGATGTACTACTTTCATTTCTAAACCTTCCTCTTCAATCACTCTATCTATTAAAAAAAACCGCATCAAAATCCGTTGCGTAGTTTTAAAGATTTAAG
>DWUN01002841.1:0-13023 GCA_018249975.1 Passova gellias
GCATGGCAATAGGCTCACCACCTATTCCATTGTGGGACTTAAACGTAACTGTTGAAATGTGGGGGTGTACTACACTCTGCCTACCCCTTCTTGGATTACAGGCGTGATGTTACGTATAACATATATGTGTACGATAACTCGAACTTGTGCAAGTTTCCTTACAATGTTTTCTTTGACTGTATTACCGTGAAATATTACCCGTTAAGGCGCACATCGTTTTGAACAATCAAATATGCGTCAGGATTTGAATCCGTAAACCACGTACTGGAAACCGAAATAACTACTTAACAGCAACACCTCTCCACGGGTATATATATGTTTGTTATTATTGTTGTTATTGTTAGTATTACAGCTGTTACATTTGTTTGAGCAATTCGTTTCTCTACAAATTACAAGCAGACGGTATTCAAACTAAAACAGTGTATAGTATTCAAAGTTTATTTTGAATTCGGACTGAGCTCTTCATTCGTTTGAAAACGGCACACAAATTCTCTCCGCTATAGAGTAAGTAATTATCATCGTTGACTTTACAAAGTAAATATTGTTACCGAAGTTTTGGGTTTCATTACTACGTTCGAGTATGGTAACTTATAAATTCTGTAATCAACTGGAAACTTTCAAACTATGAGCCCAGTTTGATGGATTGTTTATGAGTGGCCAGAGCCATGATCTATTTAGGCCGGGCACCCTGAACTTTGGCCAGCTCCATCTATGTATCTATATGTATACCTCGTGTTACGACCTTGTTGGGAATTGCTATACTTTTGTAATGAATTTGTTATCATATCATGTCAGCTTACATTTCATTATCTATACATGTAATAAAAGTGTAAAACAGTTCAATTCTGTATATTGGGTAAAAACTAAAAAAAATCCCCTAAGGGTCTTATACAAGTGACACAAGCTAAAAAAAAACCATTTTGAAATTTTTGTCTGTCTGTCTGTCTGTTGTCCGGCGTTCACGCAAAAGCTACTGGACGGATTTTGATGAAACTTCTTTTGTTACATAGCTATTAGTCCTCGGCAACATATAGGCTATAATTTATTATGGAATACTGCAAAAGCTGCCGTCGTTATTTACGGGGGAAAAACTGTTTGACACACTGATTTCCAGGCGAGCGAAGCTAGTATCTCTATAAATAATAAATAAATACATAGATAAGTACTTGATTGTGTAAACTATGATCAACGTAATCCTTAATCATGGGCTTCTTTCATTTGTTTATTTATATAACACGTATTTTCATACATTCCATCACACTTTTTTGTCTCGTTTTCATTTCAGAGAAATGTATACGAACTCATAGGTTCAACCTTTCAACCTCTTCAAACGTGATGTCGCCCCAAATCCCTCTATTACGGCCCTTCCGTTGGAGGAGGGTAAGAACTGAGCAAAATTTCACCCTCAAATCCCCTTCAAACCAAAAGAACACATTCAAAAAGTGGACGTACCTACGGCTAATCTCTGGCTTGAGAACTTGTCACATCGTCAACGAGAAAAGAAAAGCGATGCGACAATGCTACGCCGCGCGTGAATACTAGTAGAGACAGTATTTAATTGATCATGCATTTCGTTGCCAGGTCATACACTTGCTGACGGAGAAGTCAAGAGTCTCCGAAATCGGCGTGTATGCATGAAGAGAGTGATGAACGTAGACGAAGAACATCAGGTTTGCAAGGACAGAGTTATTTGGCACTCGGTGCTTTCTGACTACCTCATTAGGGTCCTAGCGTAATGGTATATTGTTGTTGTTGCATTTTGTATTAACATTTATTTCTTTTGACATAAGCATTATAGATTAGTAATAGAATTACTTATTTTATGATCTCTGCAAAATAATGAAATTGAGCAGCTGTCGATTGTAAGATGTCTAATGATGGATTCCGAATCTGAATTCATTATACATATAATATAACAATTTGTTTTGTCACAAAAAGAAAACTTTTAGCAATCTCTTTTATTATTATTTTCTTTGTATTACAACGATATTACCTAACAATCGTTCAACAATATTTTTGTCATGATTGTGCTTAGTTTTTTCTTTGTTAATTTTGACATCATGATTATTTATTGGAAGGATAACAACCGAGAACTCTTCAAACGTGGATCGGAATAGGTATGTTGGTAAGCATGCTCTGCCATAAGCACGTAATCACTGTTCGTCAGTAAAAATGCTGCTAAATACTGGCCACTAATTTAAAAGTCATGGCACTTGTTTAAAAATAATTAATAAATCTGTCTAGCTTTGTCTTTATCAAGTTAGAACCTCAATTAAATATTTAATTCGATTTTTAAATTTTTCGAATTTTCATTTAGTTTTTGAATTTCATCGCTTATAGTCTAACGGTAAATAGTCAGACTGGTTGAATAGATGGAATGTAGGACAAAAAATATTAGGCTCAGCTTAGTAAAGGCTCGCTTTATATGAGCCGTGATATTTCAACAATCCTTCGTATTAAAGTCTTTCTATATGTAGAGTAATGCCTACTAATCTTGATTTTATTACAACATGAGTTCCTAAATTATTTTAAAGTAAGAGTAGATGCTAATAATCTATACTAATATTATAAAGAGGAAAGATTTGTGTGTATGTATGTATGTAACGAATTGGCTCAAAAACTATTGGACCGATTTTTAAAAATTCTTTTACGATTTGAATGCTACATTATCACTGATCATTTTAGGCTATACTAGCTTTTGTCCTCGACTTCGTCGACGTTTGAGATAAAAGTATACTAGGAAATTAAAATACGGACGAAATCGTGGACAAAAGCTAGTGTTCAATAAATATATTTATCGGCCGGGATTTGAATCCAGAATCCCCGATCTGAACTGAAATCCAAACATCTTCAGACTATCACTACTGCATTCAATACCGCGTCTAATATCTGTGTACAAAAATATAGGAATAGATGCTCAACTGCTAAATGTGGTATTAAATGAAATCACAGAAAAATTCCTGAAAAAAAAATCATGAAACGAAAGATCTGGCCGTTTTAATTCGGTATTTATAACTACAGTACGCCGTTTGCGTAATGAAAAAACAAATGACTGTTCCAAAATTAAATGTGTCTATTCCGTAAACCGGAAATTTCCATTTTTAAAAATAGCAATTCCTTTTTTCATATACTGTATAAAAAGGCCAGTACTGTTTTAAAGCAAGCCCAATGTGACACGTGAAAAGTATTAAAACAATTCTTTAAAAAAATATATCAATGGATAATTTTACATAATCGTCATTCAACACTCGTAGATGGAATCGAAGCCACGGGCTCAACAGTCTGTCACTAAGCAGTAAATCTAGACGCTTCTCAGAATATGTTCGTTCAATTTTAGCTGTAAGCCTTAAGCAATGTTCGTTCATTAATCTCTGCCAATTCGGAGATTTTAAAAATCTGTCAAGCAAATCTTCTTTAAAAAGCGTAATATGAAACCAAGGACTAAGCCATTCATTAAGTGTATGTACCTTGTTCAATTTGCTTTTGATTTAAGAGTTTTAGATCAGAGAATAGCAATAAATATATTGTAATGTTACTCCATACAAATTATTTTACCTTGACTGGCCTATTAGTCGTGTGGTTAGTGAAACTAACAGTTGAGGGAGGATCGTGGGTTCGATTCTCACCCGGGATGAAAATTGTGTGTGATGAGTCTTTCTGCTTAGTTTGATATCAGATGGCTTTGTGTAAAGATATCCTTAGACATTATTATTATTATTATTATCTAGCAGATATATACGTTAGTATATAAGAGGTTTGTATATATTAGATTTAGGTTGTAAATAAAAAAAATACCATGTTTATTTTAATATTTCATTTTATTCTCGTTTCTCAATATTTTATTGAAAACCGACATTGCTGACAGTTAGAAAGACTTGTTTGAACTATTTACATTATTTATCAACAAACTTAAGCAAAACATTACATATATTTTACTTATAAATATACAATAATTGTTACAATAAAAGTATTAACTATCAACATAATTAGATATTTAATATCTGTAAACATAACTAGGACATAACTGGTCCAGACTGGTCGCGTTCATCTCGTTTCGACATAAAAAAATGTATACAATCGATATTATAGAAGGTGTCGAAATGAGATGTCTCAAAATAGTACTGAACCGAAAGTTCCACCTCTTCTAGCATGATAGTCGATTAACACTATCTTCAACTTTTTGTAAACTAATGAATTATGAGTGCTTGAGTTGTAAAATAATAAAATGATGGAGCTTTATCTTTCATGAATATTTATTAGCAAGTTCGTAAAATACTGTATACCGTCTATTATAATGTAATTCAACAATTTCCATCTACTCGATACGTTCTGTAGCATTCCATCACATGTTAAATTTAAATTAAAATCGTGATATTCCTTTTAAATAAATAAATCTGTCTAAGGAATAAATAATTGATAGAAAAAATCTTAAGTTTTAAACAAACGTTTATTGCGTAATCTATGATCATTTAACGCAAAGATGGTATTGGAGAGCATGGTGGACTGTGGCCTAAAATACTCTCACTGAGAAAGGTGATCCGGTCCAGCAGTGGACCAATAAAAGGGTAGAAAAAAAAACGAAGACAAAATGACCCGTTTTTCAATATACCATAGATCCGGTTACAAATTCCAAAATCACTAAACCTATTGTTGTTTAAACAAATAGTTCGTTGGTAACAGAGGCAAACAAAAAGCTTCCGTTCGGTAACGGCAAAATAACATGCGGTTTTACACGTTAACTAAACAAATTCACTGCGGCTTTGGGGAGCTCGAAAAATAACTAAAGTTTACCTCCAGTTCACAAGCTATCATGTGAACTGGTAAACTAAAATCAATTACCAGGCGCCCCTTTATTTATTTTCACCTTTTTATTCAGTGTCAATACACGCGCGGTTTAGTGGAAAACACTAAAGCTTAGTGCAGTTCACAAGCTATCATGTGAACTTGTGAACTAAAATCGATTAATAGCCGCCCGTTTATTTATTTTCACTTTTTTATTCAATGTTAATACACACGCCTTAGTGGAACTCGGAAAAAATCGCTAGAGCTTAGCGCAGTTCACAAGCTATCATGTGAACTTGTGAACTAAAATTGCTTAAAGCCGCTCATTAACTTATTTATTTACTTTTACTGAGCAATAACATTACCGTGTGGTTCACGAAACGTAAATAGAGAGAAAAAAATAAATAAGTATTATTACAGTTTTTATCAATTATAATACAATTATCGTGTACTGACTGTTGCAGAATTCGATTGTTATCTTGTGAACACGAGCCGACTAAATGTTTTAGTTATTTCGTATGTTTATTAATTACAACAATTTAGCAACAATTCAGCTATTTAGCATTAAGCCCGCCTTTTGTGCCACAAATTATTTTTTGGTTCAATAAAGAATAAATAAACAATTTACGACGCCACAATATCAATAAATGAGGAAGGGTGAAAATCAATATTTTTTTTTGTTTATTTTGTCTAATCCACCTATAAAATGGTATGTATTAAAGTTGTCAATTTATAAAAGTATAACCTCCCTTAATAGCTAATTTTTTTTATATAAACTATCACAAGCAAAGCGTGAAATAAAATAATTTTAACGTTCTTCTAGATAAAAGAAATAACATAATTTCACGTAATAAAAATCTAAATATCAACATAGTGATTATCTAGCTTTTAACTTTTATGTACCGACCAACATTTCGTAATACATATGTTCAGAAATTTCCTTATAACCGAAATAAAAATATCATAAAAACTTTTCTCATAATAATATCTAACTAAAACGCTATTTGATGACTAGAATCGATAAATATTGGTATGTATTTCTAACCAAATATTCAACAAATATATACAGTAACTATGAGATATAAATCGTAACGTTTACAAAAATTTTATATTCAATAACTTTGTATGTACATAGTCTTCCATGACGGACAAATTGATATAAGTAACAATCATAGACGCCTCTTCTTATTTAAACTGTTTTATTTAACAGATGCTACCAGCATTTTGGTTCACACACATTGGGTGGATTACAACAGAAAGATTGTTGTTGTTGTTGTTGCGTGTTGGAGCAGTTACAAGAAAATTGGCTTACACTCATAACATGCATGGCCCGATTAGCCCGAGTTGACTGTAGATATATTCATTCTTATATATGTGTCGTTATACGTGATAATAAATATAAGTTTGGAAACACAAACGTTGTAGTTTTCGTAATAAGGAAAAGTTCTAAGGGGAAAGTAGGATACTAGTAATTACAGTTGTTATGGACGGAAATATGTTGATTTTGTTAAATGGAACAACAATTTCCGCTTCAGAAGTCCTTGATTTGATACGTTCACAATAAAAATGTCCCTATAGAAAGGAATCCCGATTTTATTTCGAAAATGAAAAAACCCATTTAATCTAATCAGACGCAACCGACTGAGTCAATAAACTTAAACATGTGAAACATTTTTTATGGGATCAGAGTAGTAGGTATGGAAGTAATAAATAGGTATCGCCAAACAAATGAAACTGAGACATGATGGATTACACAAAAGGTCCAGCTTCTAAAAGGAGTTAAGCTCAGAATATGGATCGAAATGAGATTCCATCACCAGAATTGTGTTAATAAACGTCTTCGAGGAGCTTTAATGTTGAATCAAACATTTTTATAAAAATATGCCGATAACGTCTAGTTTGGATATATATTTAAATAAGACTGAGGCATCTACATTTATTACTAAGATACAACGCATGGCAAATTTTTATAGCAATATTGCAACTGGATCAGCTTGAAGACTTGTGAATTTCTTGATAAACAATTTCAAAATTACGATTCCATTCCAAGTATTTATAGCTATTTGTGTCAATGAAATCGTTCCTCATTAATACACAGTATAGTCTAAAACAATGAAATAAATCAACGCAATCATTAGCCTCCTTTAGATCTAAAGCCTCTCTAAATTCGTTTACATTTTTCTTTATTCTTTCCTCAGATTGGTCGCCGTTAATCTTAAGTGCTTCAGTTGCATTACTGTCTATCAATATTTTACAATGTGTTCATTATTAATGACTAAATTTAACATAATTATCACATTATACCAATTACTGTATCATTATTATAATCATTATTATTACCGTTATCATCATCTATAAAAAGTTTTACAAGTACTATTAATTCAATCTCAAATAATTTTCATTCAACTTTTGCACCACACCTTTAGTGGCGGCGAATTGTTCTATAAATTGTAAATTTAATACTCGTATAGGTAGGTAATCCAAAACTTTTAATAAACCGTGCGTAAAATTACTTGTAACTTTTAATAATACTTTTTTTTACAAAATCTCACAACCACGTCACAGAAAATTAATGTGCAGAATAAATGAGAATATTGTTGTAAAAACCTGTTTCACCGCGATACCACATGTATTACTAAAGCAATATGTTCATAGATTGATTGTGTTGTATTAATAAATGTGCGAATATCAAAACACGATCCAAATACGTCAGTATTTCCTGAAATGTATGAAACTTTCCACAAATAATATTATTCTCTGATTTGAATGGCCTCTGTTTCTGTAAATAAATAAAAGAGTCTATAACGGCGATTGGCTTATTACATAATTAGAAATTATTGAAAAACGGTAAAACAGGTTTTGTAACTATAAATAATCGAGCGAAAAATTTTGCTTATTGAACTAAATCGGACCGTATTTCACTAGTACTTTATATGTTATTATTACGTATTTTAAATTAACATTTGATTTAAATTTTTAACTAGATTAATCATTCTGATAATGCTGATATTATTTACATTTAATGTACAAACAGACCGTAACACAGTTTCAATATTTCGTTTATCCTAACTAATTAGGTAATTAAAATTCGACGGGAAACTTTCAAAGATTTCAAGATGGCTCCGTTTAATATTCAGCGAATCTAACAATCCATTTTAACGATGTCTATAATTATTTTCATTAGCGCTTTGAGCAGCAATATTATCATTTAATGATAAAGTGGGACCCGAATTTAAGATGGTTTCGTCCGTAGTCGTTCTTTTATTTGTTGAATTAATATGTTCTATTCGATTACCGAATGTCATATCATTGGTCGTCAAAAAATGTTCGATATTTTTCTTATTGATATCATATTTCGTTTCTGTTAAATCACAAGGTCTGAGCTTAATGTTACAAAAGAAAAATACACTCGATTAGAATTCATTATTGAGAATCAGATTTTTTGCTGTCCTTCTTATTATTTGTCATCGGCGATTCTTCTATTTCTTCCAGTCTATTATTAGTCGTTCAATTATACTTAGACGCTATTACTCACTGATATTTCGCTGAAACCACTCGAAACCCTTAAAGCCCGTCGCGCGTCAGTCCATTACAAAACGTTGAGCACTCGGCGTTATTTACAAGTCCTATAGCTGGGTGGTCTGTCAGAGCGGGGTGTCGCGGGGGGTGGTGCGCGGGGCGGGCGCGGGCGCGGGCAGCGGGCGCGGCAGCGTACGCAGGTGCTGCAGCGGGATGAGGCGTTCGGGCCCGCTGCCGCCCAGGGTGGCGCCGCGCGGCAGGCTGCACGAGCCGCCAGCGAACCTCGCGGGCGGCGGGATCCCTGATGGTGCGCTCTGGAATTAACACCGCATTTTAAAATTCGAAATTCGAAAATTCGAAATCTCCACATGCTTAGTTCGAATCCTTTTTCATTCCACCTTTCTATTGTACCACCACGGGACACTTCTGCAGATGCACCGCAGACTGCAAACACTAGTGAATACATTATTATATTTTATAATATACTCTAAGATTTGCAGGTTTCGTTGCGGTTTTTTACCTTAACCGTTATGACGAGTGATATCAAAAATTTGAAATCAAAAATTAAATGTAAATTTCTATATAGTCCACGGCGCGAATACAAAGAAAGATTGATATTTAAGGCAAAAGACTATCATTGTTTCTTAAATACAACAGCATCTTTAATGTATACGAGTGTACCAGTTTCCAGTTTACATTTATTGGAAATTATCTGCAAAAATGAATTTCTGTGCATTGGCGGTCCATACATTATAACTGTAGAGTTTATACAATAATATGAACTACTTACGGAATTCTCATGCATTGGATGTGAAGGCGGCGGTGCGGTGCGGAGTGGACAGTACCCGGGTATACTTCCCCGAACGCCAGCAACGCTGCCCCGCGGAGCACGGTTACCCGGCGGAGGGGAAATCGTTGAAACTTGCTGCTGACGGAAGTAGTCCAACTGGCAGGAGCATTTCGAAATTTGAGTCACATGGAAATTCGCGATATTTTCACAAACTAAATAAATAAAGATAATTATGGTGTACGATATAAAATTTTAACAACTTTTTTTATGTTATTAATAAATTTAAACCTGCATAAGAACATACGTACAAAATTAATAACATCGTTTAACAGAATAACATTGCAGAAACGATAAAAAACACCACATTCAAGAAACTTTTTATTTATAAATTTTAGTGACCTTATGAAATAGCAAAACAGTTCTGTACTAACCTGGATATGATCAGTGTCTGAAGGTATAATATCCGGGTTCCTATCATCGCTTTCACTGTCATCTTTCTCCCTCAGCTTATCCGGCGACGCGGGCTGAGAAGACGGCGGCGGAGCGGATCTAGGCTTCCGTTTAGCACATTTCTGTCTCACAGCTATCATAAAGAGGACCAGGACCACCATGAGGACTCCGCCCCCGCCCACCGCTGCTGACATCGCCCCGGACATTTGGAAAGCTGTTCTCGGAAGGTCTGGTGGCAAAACGGCTGTTTACATTTATCAATCAATATCTGAACGTACTTTTCTCACTTCATGTTTTTTCATATCTACTTTACTCAATGCTAAGTTTAGCGCTCGGATGTATTTGTCAGTGTTATTACCAAGTTTATTTCGTCAAAAGTAGGTACAGCGTGTTTTACTACGTGCTGTTAACTGAATTCACTGAATTCAGAAATGTGTGGAAGCTATCTGAAGTTGTTACAATTTATAACGTGCATATAATTCCGTGCGCTGAATTCAACATTGCGCAAAGATTTAAAGCTATTATTATGAGTAGACTAAAATATACTTTTTAAATATTTGACTTTAACTAAGTTGTATCGGTGCATCTACAATACTCAGTTGAAATTAGTATTCGAAGAAGTAATCTAATTAAACATAATATAAAAAGTTTTTACTAGTTTATTGCTCTACCCATGTCTTAAGCATATCACATTTTTTCTAATGTTTCAAAGTATGATAAATAAAAATAAAGTGACATTTTATCATATTTACCTAAGCTCTTGTCGTGCACATGATGCTTTTCAGGCGGCCTGAGCGTACCGGCTCTCAAGGGGTAAGGATCCCCTCGACCTTTAGCGTTATAAGCCAAAACTGCTGCTGCATACGTTCGTCCCGGGACAAGACCAACAGCTGTAAATCTCGGCACCGCACTGGATACGTTCGCTACTATTTCCTGTTGGGGATGGAAGTGCAATGTTACTCAGGCAGCGAAAGTATGAAATGTGGATGTATCAATTTTCTCATGTTCAAAAAACGACATATAAGCGTTATAAAGAAAACAACAATAAAGCAGAATTGTTTAAGAGATTCAGACACAAAAAATTCACGTTTCTTCATAGGATGATTAAAAAAAATTGGTTTTGTACACATAATCTTACCTGACTAACGATTTCGCGAACTTCCAAAAGGAATGACTGCGGCATGCCGCCGTTGAAGCCTTCAGAACATCGAATGCCAAACGATGTTAATGAGGCGTTCACCACTGTGCAATTGTGGACTTGATCCGGTCGACCTAGATTCAAAGAGCAATGACGAAAATTCAGAAGGGATTAAACATTTTATTAACACTAAAGATGAACTGAATATTGGGCTCAGTAGTGCGCCTTCAGTGAATGATTTAATTTCAGATGACGGTAAAGATGAAAACATTAACCAAAATAAAACCATGTCTATATTGATGAAAACTACATTTCTAAAGTAACTTAATACGAGCAAAGCTATTGTAATTGGTAACAATGGTGATATTTATTGAAATGTTCATGCTTACAGTACCTAAGTAGGTAAACGTCTCCGCACTGAGGTCGACGTAAGATAATTTTTCATCAATATTCCTTACATGTTGTGAGCAATGTAAACAAATCATTTAGAACAGAGAATTTGGCACGAAAATTGTTTGGCCATAAGCAATGTATCATCGGTAGGCTGCTTTATGTGACTCCACAATATCTACAATGCATAATATATTTGCTATTGCGAATTTATCTTATCGGTACGGCAAATAATTTAGCAATAAAATCAGACAAACGTGAAGGAAATTATTTATTTCAAGTCGGAATACACAAGAAACTGTTCGAGAATGTTGTACTTAATGGGCAGTTACGACAAGCGTATAAATAAATATGACAATCGAGCCATTTAATTACTGACAGTGGTTTGGATTTGTCTTTTAGGTGTTTGGGTTCAAATGTTGGCAAACACCTCATACAAAACCTAATATCACTTGTTCAAATGGTAAAGCAATATACTCGTATAGTGTGAAAATGTTAATTTTTTAAGCTTCTCAATAATGTTTTTGGAATTATGCGAAGTCTATGGCTTTAACGGTGAAGGAAAACATCTTGAGGAAACCTGAGAGATGTTATAAATTATATAATATTTTCGGAGTTGTGTGAAGTCTACCAATCCGCGCTTGGCCAGCGTGGTAGACTATGGCCTTAACCCTCTCACTATGAGAGGAGACCCGGTTGCGCAATGGACTAACAAAGGGGCCGAAAAAAATGGCTTTAAATGCCACTGCAACAAAATGTTACCATATTTATGGACTTATCGTGAGTAATCGTTAAAAACAACGCACAGTCACGCAATTATTTGTCCTCAATGGAAATTAAATTCACAATCTTTGGCTCGGTCGGCTTCGCTAACCGCTGCAGACAGACCAAATCACTGAAATTGGGACAATTTCACACACGGCTATCGGATTCCAAATGATATAATTAATGTTTGTGTGACGGTGACAGGTATCTGTTTGAACATTTCCGACGACTGATTTAGGGATCTAGCATGATGCTTCAATAATGATAGAACAAAATCGCTCACCAGCAGCTATGATGTGGTAAACGCACGGCACGCGCTGCTTGCCGATGCGGTTGTGCGCCCAGCAGAGCAGCGTGCCGTAGTCCATTTCTGTGTGGGGCGTGTAAGTCACAGTAGAGCTGGTGCCGGCTCGGGACACGTACGTGTCGCTCACTTCGTTGCTGTTCGCTGTATTGTTGAACGTCCATCGAAACTGGGGAGACGAGGCTTAGATGAACTCCTTAAAGCGCTTGCCCAGGAAATATTTTGCTAGTTAGCTAGGATTTGGGTAGTTCAAACTCTACCGAGAACCTTCATGTTACGGTGATTTATGAAACTTAATTCTTTATTCAAATCCAGTCTCGGTGTAATGAACATTTTTATCAATTATGTACATAACTTGGAAGAGATAGATGAAAGTTTGAGAAACTTAAGAATGAAATATAATTTGCAACAAACAAATGTAGATAGACAATCAACAGTGCTTATAGTATGGCACTATGAAGCTAATTGAAACTGGCTAGTGGCTTGGTTAATAAGCCTCTCGATAGATTACGAGCTCGGACCAATATTAACGTCATGCTGCTAATGCCTCAAAGGGGTAGAGCAGTTAGCCGTCCACGATGAAGTAATATGTTCCGTATTGGGGATTACGGAGAATAATTAGGTTTTGTATGCCATAATTGAAGTAACTGTGGAGATTTGAACGGCAAAGATCGTGCTGAAGTACGGTACGAAGAGAAACAGTAATTTGTGCTGTGACAATAAACATCTGGCATTAAAGCAGTGATAGCCTAGTGGTTTGAATTCAGCCTTTCACTCCGGGGGGTCGCGGTTCGATCCTGGCACGCACCTCTGATTTATTACGTGCATTTTATAAGTAAAATTTAAATATCACTTGCTATATCGGTGAAGGAAAACATCGTGAGG
>DWUN01002842.1:0-13022 GCA_018249975.1 Passova gellias
ATAATATTTGTCATTGGTCTGTGAATGTTGTAAATATTAATATTATGTACTTTTAATTGTCAGGTTTATAAGAACAGAGATATTTGGCACTTGATACTTTCTGCCTACCCCGTTAGGGACCTGGCGTGAAGTTATGTTGTAACTATTAGTTCGAATTAATCTCTCTTAGTCTCACACTGATGAAAGTATTCTAAACAGTTTGTTAGTTACGTTAATATGATTGTATGTTTAATATCAATTGATGATAGAAATATGTCATATGCCTATTTTATGATCAATTTGGTATTATACTAATAAAAATAAATATCATGGGACAATTCATTAGTCAATTGGGAGCTGTCTAAACCCAAACTAGGTAGAGTCGTACTCAGTACTCGTATTACTTGCAATCAATTGAAATATTAATATAATGATTTCATTTCTGTCTTACAGTTTGCAATTGGCACACTCATGGATGACTATTTAGGTTTGGTGACACAGTGATAATTTCAACTATATTTTATTTTAAGGTAAGTTAAGTATAGAAAATAAATAAATTTTATAATAAAAGACATCACGTTTTATTATTATTTATTTGGCATTCAAATAATTGGGTAAATTCCATATGCGATGTAACAAAAACAATCCATCAAAAAAGGGCAAAATATTTGGACACTCTCAGTCTATTTGGGCAGTATGAGTGGTAGTTATAGTAACCTGTTTAGTGGTTCACTGTTTATAATAAAACCTTATATCTAAATAAAGACTTATTAACAATATGGTGCCGAGAAAAGTGTGTTTTAAAAAGAATTGTGGTATATATGCCTGTTTAATTACGCAGCTACAAATGTACGCCACAGTTGTTCGGCTAACACTTTACAAAATATTACTTTCGAAGTCTAAAGAAGTATTGTTTTTAAGTCTAAAGTATGATTATTTAAAACGTGCCGACCGCTCCCCTGCCACATCACACTCCAATCTGCTTCGCGTCGAGTCGATCGCCAACTTAAAAATGGATCTTGAGTCTCACTTGAAATCTCTGTTAACTGGTCACGTACCTACTGGAAGCAAAGCCGTATACAAAAAACGCGGCGTCTCGCACATTGGACCGTAGACGACAGTCGTAACTTAATCGAAACTCTCAATATAAAAAGCAGAAAGCCAGATACGTTCATTGAATGCCAAACAATGTCGTTATCATATAATTATATCAGATATTAGACTAGAAATGCCGGTCTATCTCGGTCCAATTGTTTATATTGATCGGTGTGCTAGATGAGATAATCAAGAAACTACAGTTAGGTTTGGACATTGTAAATATTGAGTTACTTCTAATGGGTAGTATTCGAAACACTTGAGCATTGTTACATAAAGTTCACATCGTAAACGATCATAATAACGTTAATTCCTATCATAGTTATAATTATTATTGTTATTGTACACATTGAAAAGTAATGTTAAATTTCAAACATCAATTTCGTCAAAGTAAAAAGATTCAAAAGCGACGATTCAAAGTCTTTGGTGTTACAGTTATATACAAAAAATTTCAATACGTAAGACGAAATAAATAACCTAATTAATTAAAAATTGTATTATCATTGCCCACACTTAAAAAAAAAACAAACAAATATGGCATCAAAATAAATAATACTCAATAATGAGATCAGAAACACGAACTAAGCAAAACATAAAGTAATTGTATAAGCACCAAATAGGCCTAAATCAATGTTAAGCGGAACATGAGACAGCTATAAACATCATCCAACAACGTTAAACACATGCACCAGCCCATATATACCTAAGCATTTTTTACATAAATGCTTGATGAATATAATATTTAGACATACTATCAAGTATAATATACATATAATTTATATTTCACTATAAAATATTGAGACATAACATTGTGCAATATAGAATTATTATATGCATGTCGTTAAAATATTTGCAACAATCAGTAATTATTTTGCAGTTATAATAAATTTGCACAGATCACTCGACGAGTGTATGCTGACAACAGTGTTGACTGAACCACTGACCTGATTAGATTTTGAACACTGGTTAAGGTTATATAATTGGCTGAATCTGTCGGAACCAATCACATTGTGCCACCAGTTTAATGGTACAACTCAATATGAAGCCCGTTAGAGAGGGATTTTTCTAGAGAGCACAGTGATACTTGTGTTGGATATCTTTATTCAGTAACGAGTAATATTTAAACTCTACATTATAAAACTTTTACATAAACAATATCCACAACTACATAATAAATTTCATAATTGACATGGAAAAAGGGATTAACCATTTTTTTTACTGCAATGCAATATATTCTGTATTTCATTACTGTAAGATATAATTAATCTGTACACTGCCGGGGAATTACCGCGAATGCAATAGTTGTTGTTACTTAGACACTAACATTAGCGATCAGGTTAGTTTAGTTCAACAACACTGTGTCGCAGTCGCAAGGCACAAAACAAGACATCAGGACAAACAGACAATACCGCGAACTCCGTAGGAAACAACTATAACTATATATGTGAATGGCTGAGTGCTGTCGCACACAGAAACATTTGACGAAGCAAATGATTTGTAACAGATTAGGAATTACACTGATATGAAACGTTAATTATATTATATCTATTCGCTAAGGGATTTACACGCGGCACATTCGCTATTGAAAAATATGCCGTATGTAATTTGTAATTAGGTTCACCGTGGGTTGGCTTTATCGTTAAATATTCCGTATCGATATTTTGTCGTCCACCGACCGTCCGATAGCGTGACGTCAGAATGACTAATTTTGTACTTTAAATTTTGCAACCATCATTCGTATTATCGCGTGATATGTTTTTGCAAATTTGTACGTTCATTTGAGTATTTTACAATTGCGCTTAGACGCCACCACAATGTTGCCAGACGGTCCTACAATTTGATATTCTATATTCGATTTAAATAATGTTTTCAAACGTACGATTTAGACACAAAACATCGATACCGAAATCAAGATCTTATAGTTAACCATAGACTAGGAAAGGGGTAAAGATTCTGACATTACGAACACTATCTAACATCTCAAACATCTTAACAACATTAACGGTCTATAACACTAGAACGTGATCCGATTATCATCATTATTTCAACACTATTTAACATTAATAATACTGTAATACATTATTTAAAGGAATTCTAGCGGAGAATACAGTATATATGTATAGGGTGGAGTAAAATTGAATTACACTATGAGAAAGTTCTTGATATTTTTTTATGTGCTTCCCCGTCCTCTGGCAACTGAAAATCGTCCATCCTGACACTCCTAATCCAACACCACTCGTAACTTGCCTGCTGTTCATTGAAGTAAATGTGGAACTCGCATAATCGTTGTGCGCAACACAGACTTGAGAAAAATATTTTATTTACCGTAACATAAAAATATTAAAAGTGACATGGTCACTACACATGTATTTTATTAATGTATATATTTCTAATTTTTCACAAGTCTGTATGTCATCTAAAGAATAGATTCAAGCTAGCTAATATGTAAATAAGGATTTGTGTTAAATTTGCCAATTAGAATATTCACGATCATATTATGTAGATCATTAATTTCGTATATAGATAGTACAATAGTTATATTTTCATTAGGGCCACGCGGTGAACTTATATATACCAACATTTACTTCCCCGTAACCCGTACACGCCGATCCGAATTCGTACTATGAGCGTTAGTGATTATATTTCATAATTTATTTCAATTGAAATAGATTTATAGTTAATTATATCGTACAGATTATAGGCATTTAATTTGGGCGCTAGTACCTACACAATGGGAAGGATGATTTGATGATGAATAGTCGTATATCAACTCCCCCCAACAGCAATCAATATCTATAAGACAACCGCTGCGCCCGTTACAATTTAACGCTCAAATAAAATGCCGAGCTCTTAACGTACGTCGAAATAAATGTTTATATCTATACAAAGAGACATCGCTGTACTTAATAACTAGACATATATTAGCGAAACAATTTAATCGCGTAGATATCGAAACTATTTTGAATATTTGAAAGCAGCTTACGCAAGTTCTTTTTTATTCACGATATATACACATTTCTAGTAATATTTATTCTAATTATAACATCTTGCTTATTTTCAATATTACCTTAGCACACGTCATGCCGCGATATTTTATACTTGCTCCAACTTTTACTTTCAACTTTACATCGATCTCATCACATTTAACTAAATTAGTCTCGCTTGTAATTGTCATTGTCAAATCATCATCTATGAGGCCCGATCACACTGCATCACTTTGGGTGTAGATTCGCAGCGATTCGTACCATCCGACGTTATATTTGACGTAAACATATTAAGTTTCAAACAACAATTAAAATCAATATACGGTTATCGTTCTGGTGGAACATCTGGGGAATGAACGTCGAAAGCGATGTAGACGTGTGAAGGGGCCCTCACGTGTTCACTAACGCTCACGTACTGTGCGGTATGAATCGAACGGCGCGCGCTAAACTTCGCTGTACTGTCGGCTCGCGCTCTGCGGCGGCGCTAGTGGCGGCCTAGCGGCGGACGTGGAAGCACTGGCACTAGGCGGGGCGCGCGGGGTGCGCGGGGTGTCACGAGGCGGCGCGCGGCGCGGCGGGCGGCGCCACTGCGGGCGACACGGGCCCGCGCACCGCCTCGATGTAGTCCTTGATCAGCGTCGCGATCTGGTACGCCTGCGGAACGGACACGCAGTGTTATATAATAAAAAGTTTTGCTTACCGTAGAGTGGTCGTTGACAGATTTGCGTCTCAAAAAACGGATGCTAAATTTCTTGTCCATCGTAGAATACTTTTTATTGCTACAATTATGTACAGTTTATCAATTGACAGAGTCACATAACTGTAATTATTGAATTAAATAATGGAGTTCACAATTCAAACATATAATAATGTCACAAGAAATGAAATCGGTGTTACCTCTATATTGGTACAATTGATACCCAATGATGGCACCGCTATTGTACAAAAGGCGGAAAACAGCGTTGGGTGAACGTACCTGGTCGGTGGAGAGCACGAGCTTGGCGTGCTTGCGGTCGGCGCGCGTGACGAGCAGCAGCGCGCGCGGCGCCGGCGACACTGCCAGCAGCTGGTCGTGGTCGTGCGACACGAGCGCCGCGCGCGAGCCGCGCCGCAGCAGCGTCAGCCCGCGCGCGTCCACCGCCAGCCACAGCGCCCGCGGCCAGTTCGACGTGAACGATTGCTGAACAAACATTCATATGTCACAACAATAACAAGAATTACGACTGTTATTTTTAGACTTCGATCAAATATCCAAATGTAAGGGGAAGCGCCTGCTTGCTTATTTGACGTTTTCATCGAACAATTCCTGAGCAATTGTCATTTAATAACCGTTGCAACAATTGCGAAAAAAAATTAAGAGCATACATACCATGACATCGAAGATAGTCGCGCGAGTGAGCGGCCAAGAGCTGGCCAGAGTCAGTGCTCGCTGCATGGCGGCGTGGGGCGGAGTGCCGCGCAGTGCCAAGTGGTGCAGCCGGACCGCCGGCGCGGGCAGGGCCGGGGAGCCCGCGCCGCCCGCGGTGGCGGCCGGCAGGGAGGCCGGTAGCGCCAGCCGCGGCGGCAGCACGGCCGCGGCCGCCCCCGCGCACTCCTCCCCCCCGCCCAGACAGTCGCCTTTCACTACTTGAGCGTGAAGAGCCGCTAGCATCACCTGTGGACATTTTAACTTAAACTCAGTAACGATAATATACAAACATATGGAGATTTCACTCTCACATCTCTCAGCGTGATCGATTACAATCGATTGTATATAATAGAATAACACAATACAATAACGAGATCGTATAGTAATGAAATAAGTAAAAGGTTACCGCTTCGTCGGTCTCGATGGGCAGGCGGTCGTGGCGCACGGCGTGCAGCACCTGGTAGTACAGCAGCTCCATCTCGGCCACGCAGGCCGTGTGCAGCGGGCGGTCGCCCAGGAACAGGCGCTTCTTGAACACCAGCCTGCGAACATGACGATCGATTACGTTTCAACTTTAGTTTAGTTTTTATTATGTCGAATTTACATAAATAAACACAACATACATTTTTTTATAATCTCAAACTGTTATGCTAATGTTTGTTTGACGTTAATGCTTCAAGTAGCGTAAATGGTTGATGCTACAATAATATACGTGCTGACCTACGGGCCGCATGTGTATGTAATGTACGATGCTGTACGCATCATAGTTCTTAGTTGCTACCTGCAGGCGGCGGCGGTGGCGCCGGCCTTCTCCCAGCGCGCGAGCACGTCGCCGGCGCGCTCGCTGCCGCCCAGCGCGCGCTCGCCCGCGCCCGCCGGCAGCGAGTTGGCGCACACCTCGTACAGCGCGTACCCTGCCGCAGAAAACATCATTGTATTAGATATGATAATATCCTATGTTTGCCAGGACAGAGCTTTCTGCCTATCCCGTTACGGACCTGGCATGATGTTACGTATGTATGTACATACCAGTAGCCGAGTCACTTAGGCCGATTTTCTCCCGCAGCATGGCGACGAGATGGTCGGCCGTGGCGGCCGGCCCGAACACCAGGCCGTGCTGCTTGCCGTCCAGCAGCAGCACGCGCACGTGCATGGGGCGCCGCGCCGCCGCGCACAGCAGCTCCTCCTTGGACGGCGCCGCCAGACGCCGCGGCACTTGCGCGATGCTCAGCGCCACCTGGGTGCACACGGGCGCATTCAAATCGAAGTACGTCTGAATGGTACTCAAACCCGTTAAAAGATTGAAGCAAATATTGAAAATGAGCAAGCAACTTTTATTTTTACCTTACTTTACCTTTTAACAGCGAAGTATTAGTAGTTAATATCCTCATCTAGCGGCGGGTGCGGTGAAGCGAATTGTTAATCTTAAAAAGTATGACAATAATCGTAATTTACGTTTGTCATATTATTGATAAGATCATGTACCTGTTCAGCCCGCCTCGCGAACTTCCCTTCTTCGGTGGCGTGGGGAGCAGCACCCCGGTACCGCAGATGCGCCAGCAGCAAGCGCCGCAACGGCTTAGCAGGCGGCAAAGCAGCACCCACCGCCGCGCACAGCAGCGCCCAGTGGCGGGAGGACACGCGCGAGCTCGGCTCGGGGTGATCGGTCGTCTGCAACAATGTTCTTTTAAATAACTAATCCAAATAAATTTGTACTATTTACAACGACATTAAAATCGGCCTAGAAATTCGTTGCTGAGAACATCGTAAGCAACACGTGGATAAGTAGAATCCAGGTGGTATACCAATAACGAATAAAACGCTATAACATTATTTCTAATATTATAGCATGTTCAGTAAACTCGTAAATATTAAAAAACAACGCCTGCATTCACTGCCAAAAATTACTTTGGATTCTTGAATAATATGTAAATAAGTTTATTTGTAGGCAAGCTCCCATTTTGGGAGGCATCAACGCTATCCAGCTGGCGGCGTCGCGAACATACGTTAACCTATAGCATAATAAAATAAGTCCATTATTATATTATTTTTTTACCATTAAAAAATTTCTTTATAAGACACTACTCAATTTAAGTAAACACGCACGACGCCGTGACGGTCCAAAGTGTCAGAAAATGTGACGAGGTTTTTCAAGATGGCGTCGGAAAGTGTGACGATATTTTTTTAAGTTTGCTATATATATATATATATATATATATATATTTGATATGGTTAAAGGCACCCTGGAGCCCACCTGCTTGATGAGCTGCATGTACAGCTCGCACAGCAGCGTGTCCTTCTGCAGGCAGCGCTGCAGCAGCGCCTGCGCGAGCGCCACGCGGTCGTCGCCGTCGGTCTCGTGCGCCGCGCCGCCGCTGTTGGCCAGGTTCGACGTGCTGCCCTCGTTGCTGCTCAGCCCCGCGTGGCTCATGATGTCCTGACGCAACACGTGCATTAACATTGTAGTGACATGTTACGCTTTAACACCTTGTTAAACGGACGTAAAGATACTTTAGTTCCATTTTTCGAAAATTAATAATTTTAAAACGTTTCTTTATAAACGATAACCTCCAGTACTGTCATGTCATATCAGACATCTTTGAAATAAAAACAATCCTGGATCCTGGCGAATATTGTCTTCGGTTTTAAGGACTATACCTTGAATATCTGCATAGCGGCCACCTCCTCTGCTTCGTTGAGTTTGGTGAGGCTGTGCGGCAGACCTCGCGCCCAGCACCAGTACGACGCGGCGAAGCCCTTGTAGCACTCGCCCTGTGACTCGGCCGGTATGTCCAAGCGCACGCGTTCCAGACGGTGCTTGCTCAGTCTGGCAAGTACAATGATGAATATTTGAAATACTAGTCCTTTTCAAACCTATTTATCAAAGTGACTAGCTATTATTATAATACTTGTGAAAGCTTACGATTATGTCATGGTAACAGTGTATGGTATAGCTTGTATATATATATAAATAGGACGGAGTGAGTGAGACCTGCGCAGCGTGTTGCGCAGGAAGCCGCCGGCGGACAGGTCGGGCGCGCGGCGCAGCAGGCCCGAGTCCACGAGCGCGCGGCGCGCAGACCGCAGCGCCGCCGCCAGCCGCGCGCGCTCGCCGGCCGGCGCCGCGCGTCGCGGGGCCTCCTCGGCCAGGCCGCTGCCCAGCGTCGGGCTGTACGCCGCCATCAACCACGCCGCCTCCTGCTTCTGCGCGCACTCTAATACGATGCATCTGTATACGTACACACATGTCAATAAAATTTCTAAGACACTGTTTAGCTGCTGTCCAGCATTTAAAATTGGAATGACATATTAGAGTAGACGCCAGTAACGTCATGATACCTCAAGCCGTCGTGCTGTCCGTGGTGCGTGAGGCTGATCGTGAGTCCGTTGTCCACGGGGTCCATGAGCAAGGCGGCGATGTTGCTGTACGGGTACTCGGCCAGCACCACCTTGTCGGCGGGCCGCACGAGCACCACGCCCTCGGCGCCAACGCCCAGTAGCACGTTCGGCCCTAAGGAGGAAATTTCATTTTAATAACTTTGCAAGTACAGAGCGATCAGCCTCTTTAATACAGTAAATTTTGTCTGGTCCTAATAAACAAAGCTTTGAACTCACCATGCGCCCAATATCCTTTATACGTGACCGGGAATAGGGTGACTCCATACAGAGGATATTGCATAACACAGGACAAATACAACGCTTTGGCGGTCAGCTCGGCTCGCCCGGCGCCGTACTGCCGGTGCGCTTGTGCGAGAATCGTTGCCTGGAACGAAGAAACAATTCGTTTTGACGATATTTTTTGCCTCGAAGTGTTTTAAAGTTTCTTACATAACCTCGTAGGTATCAGAATCGGCGCAGTTATGCAACGTAACTCGTATAGTCTGCTTAAGCAGTTTTCTGTATGTATGTACTAGCGTTTGTTGTTTTAACGTTTAAATTAATTTTATTTTTATAAAGAATTTCAGTATCACTTTCTGGCACGTGTTTACTTCATTAGTGTATTGTTTTTAACAAATTTTCAATGACTCACCCACTGGTGCGCCGGGCGTGTGCGAGCGATGCGCGGCGGCAGGAACTGCTCCGGATGCGAGTAGTAGGCGCGGGTGTGCGGGGGCGGCGGGCTCGGGGGCGGCTCCCCCAGCGACACTTGCGCCTGCAGCCCGGCCAGTTGGAGCGCTACCTTCTCTGACACCGGGAACTCGTCCACCTAGAAGTAACATTTTATAACAAAACATTTGGAATAATATAAAGTGAGCAAATCATTAGATACTACAAATTGGTTAATTCTTTTTTTCAGACGTACATTTCTTTACCGATGCGAAACTATAACGGTAGCGAGTACTCACTTTCACTACGCTGTGCACCGCCTGCGCGTACAGGAGCGCCACCTCGACCGGGTCGTGCGGCAGCTCGCGCCCGCCGCGGAACAGGCGGCGCTTGAACACGAAGCGGTTGTCGGCCGAGCCGCCGCCCGGGCCTTGTTGCCTGTCCACATACACGTTACGCAATTTGCAATTGTTACTCACTTAATATTTGCTTATTTGGCAGTATGATATGTAAGTCAATTATTATACGTCAGCGTTTAACTACTTAAGGTACAGGTTATTTGTTTATGAGAGGTTGAGAGGTACAATAATTATTCTGTCTTAATGAAGTTTTGTAAGCTAGAAATATGGTTGCGCAGTCCTATAGTCAATATATTCGTGGTAAACCATTTTAGTTAAATTAAATAAATATAAATGTTTATAACGTATGACTGACATCTCCCAGGCGGCGATGACGTCGTAGAGGTAGTGCGTGGCGCGCACGTGCTCTTCGGCGTTGGCGCGCTGCTGATAGACGGCCCAGCCCGCGCGCGCCGCGCTGCCCAGCCCCAGCTTGTCGGCGAGGCGGGCGGCGGCCGCGGCGGCCGTGTCCGCGGGGTGCACGTCGATAGCTTTCGTGCGTCCGTCGAGGAAGAAGAAGCGGCAGACTATGGTGCCCAACCGCCGCATCGCCTGTTGGGCACGTACATAGAATATCATGTAGCAATTTAGGATGTGACAATACATTTTTTAATTGTGAACATAAAGTACATACGGCAATCTCCACAGTGCTGGGCGGCAGCAGGCGCGGCGCGGCGCCGCGGCAGTTGTCTAGACACCACTGGGCGCAGTGCGCGGCACGTGCACCCGCCGCTGCCGCGCTGCCCACGGAGCCGCGCTCGGCTGCGGCGGGGGTGGCGGGGGTAGCGGGGGAGGCGGGCGACAGCGTTGCGCGCGCGCGCAGCCACGTGCAGTAGTAGCGCGCCAGCCCGCGGCTCGGTTGCCACGCCACGGCGCACAGACACAGGATGAGCCACACGCGCTCCGCCCACTCTTCCACCGGACATTCCGTTATCTGTACCGCACATTTACATTACATTTATTTACATAATAAATACATGTATTAATAAAAAAATATAGGATATGTTAAAAGTTTAACTGAAGGTAGATATACTTAATAATTTAGCAGTTACAATCAATAGGAAGAAATATTAACTTTTTAAGGATGAAAAAAATCTCAAAAGTAAATTACTGTCGCATGACTCACTTGTCTCACACACTGTACCAGGATTTCATCCCTCAGCTCCTCCCGTTCCAAGCCTTTCCCGATGAGCGACTGTATAACTTGGGTCTCCTTATCGGCTGTCAGTTCGCCTCTCATGTATCGACAGAGGTCCTGAAATTGCAATCTGATTTTAATAGCAGTTTATAAAAAATTTAGATCAATGAATTAAAAAATAAATATACATTTAAGTTTAAGGTTTAACAATATTAATATATTTCTTCGACCCATTTTACTGTTTTACTGTTAGCCCCCAGTCTCCTCCCATACTGAAAAGGCTTATATATAATTATCGTATCTGTTAATAAGTTAATGTTAACTTTAAATTGTACCCGAAATATGTTAACGGCGGCGGTGACGCTCTCCGGGTCGTGCAGCTGTATGTGGGAGGTGGGTATGTTGTTCCCCTTGTGGTATGTTATCATCTCCTCTTTGGTCAGCAGCTCCATGGATTTGCTCTTCCTCGTTAGAGTCGCCATTATTGTTCCTGTGACAACAATTGTCAATTTTCAACTCGAGGTACGGGTAGAAATACAGAATGTGTACATGCTACATAGGCGTGACGTGTATATTTAACACTTTTAGTTGGTTAAGTTTCTTATCCTGTAACATCGAGTAATTTTTATGGGGTTAAGTAGCTTCTGAGATACAAAGGGGCTAGCTTCATAAAATAGCCTCATTTCTTTCTTCTTTATTGAGAAGAGGTGAGGAAGGGAGAGGGGAAGAAGGTGGGGGAAGAAGAGATTTTATAGATATGTATATTAATAGCAAGGGTAATACCTTCGGGGGAACGCGGGTGGTCATTGAAGTAGAGCTTGGCGAACTCGCTGAGGTCGGATAGCGCGTCGTCGGGCGCGGGCGGCGGCATGTGCGCGGGCGGCGCCTCCAGCTGGTGCAGGCGCCGCTCGACGCGTTCCTTGCGCCGCGCTACGCGCTCCGTGCTCTAATAACACATGTTACGGTTGAATTCATATACAAAAGCACATGGAAGCTGAAGATCACCACTCCACCACTCTGTTAAGAGTGGGGGGTAAGTTTAAATTTTCCGTCAAGTAAGTAGGAAAGGCTCCAACAACAACACTTGACATAGCAAATAATCATTGCAGTTCTATTCCAATAGATTTTATATGTTTTGTTTTTATTTCAAATAATATTTTCGTTAAGAAACATCAAATTTTAATGAAACATAATTGTGTTTATATGGATTTCTACCTTACTTATATTTAAACTGAAAACGTTCTATTCAATACGCTTTGTTCTGCGTCTAACTCTACTCACGTTGATGGCGTCCCCGTTCATAACGGGCGGGGGGCTGATGCACGTGTCCATCGGCATGGGCGGGGATTCCCCCACTTCTGGTGACGTCACAGCACTTGGCAACAGCGGTAGCGGCGCGTCGGACGGCTCTGTGTCTTCCTTATTCGAGAATCTATACATTAATAAGTTTATTGTAATAGATATATGATTCAATTGACTAATATATATTCTTGTTATTATTTAACGATTGACATTTGATGTGATTGATTTAATAATGATATGACAGAGATGAAAGATCATAATCAAATATTGGATTATTTATCGGGTACTCGGGAGATCGATTTAGTTTTTGTGAGTCATCAGAGGCATTTAACAGACGCACGGGAAATAGCTGTAGCGAAATTTGGGTTCCAAATCTATCTATGTACAGCTTCTTGGAACGACTGTACGTTTCGTTAACGAAGGTCTTGGTTCTAATGTATTTTCATCTCATTCGCTTGTTGTAATCGGTCGAATAATTACAATTTAATTTTGAATAATGTACGTTGAATTTGTATGTTAAGGATTCTATGAGCTGTAGCCCGAGCATGAACTTTACCAGAGTTGTAAATGTTATGGTATCGAGAATACGATACTTTTACATTACGTTTACATTAGTCGGCAGCACGAAGTACTATCGAATACTTGTCATTTTCATACAAAACGCGGAACGT
>DWUN01002843.1:0-13020 GCA_018249975.1 Passova gellias
CTTGGCGGAATTTTTGCAGGTAAATCCTCAATAGAAACTAGTTGTTCGGCTGCAGCGCCATCTAGTGGCAAGTTGGAACAAAGTGAAAAGCATGAAAACCTTAATGAACACACATAATATGCGCTAGCTTTATTGACGACGGATCAAACGTCGAATTCTATTAATTTAAAACAGATATGTAACTACCAATAACCGATTTTTATTCACGAATTTAATTAAATTTGAACAGAATTCTGTTGCGTGCGCTGTTACAATGTCCTTTGAAAAAGTAGAGTTAGCGTTTAAAAGTTACTACTGTGGGTAAGTTACATCCTGATCAATAGATGTCACTGGCTTGACTACATATGTAGTGAAAATACTCGTTCGTTACGTCAGTTGGCCGTCCAAGCCATTAATGCCGACATCGATGTTCCAGTACATAATAACGATCTACATAGTACCAGTAGGTCAATGATTTAATAAAATAAATCTGTCTTTGCTTTTAATACAACTCACAACTTTTTATTACAAATAAGTAAAATAATAAAGCAGTATACACACATATATGTTAGATTGAAGTAGGTTATTATTCAGCTAAATACCAGGTTTAAAATTTATATTACTTATTAGATACCAGTAATAGTGTAAGCTGTCATGTTAATTAATTAATATATTAAATTGCTTTTAATTTTATTTTACACGTGGCTTTTTTTTCTCAATGAATATTACATTGGATACATCCTAGCATTCGGCATATACATGAGTAAGAAAATGTTTGAAATCCGCATTTTATC
This sequence comes from Passova gellias, assembly GCA_018249975.1. Taxonomy (NCBI): domain Eukaryota; kingdom Metazoa; phylum Arthropoda; class Insecta; order Lepidoptera; family Hesperiidae; genus Passova; species Passova gellias. The sequence goes on from DWUN01002843.1 coordinate 774, forward strand.
TGGATAATAAAACTTTAGCGTAAAGATTTTGCAATGAGCTTCGAGAATTGCGAACTTACGCAGCGCTGAAATTTGTGTCAGCAGCAAGCATCGAACTGGAAGAGCGCCAGCTGAATTTGCTTGTAAACACGTGGGATCTTGCTGAGATAATGGCTCTGCGGGACACGCGTACTTATAGTTAGTTACACCAGTGCCCTGAATTTAAAGGTACATAGATACTGTTATTTATAATAAAAAAATACGCTTTCAGTTGATTAGGATCTAACCAGAAGGTAGTTGAAATTCAATTTGTTTTATTCATTGTAACTTATTTATAACTTTAGGAACGTCATACATTTTTTTGATATTATTCCTGTGTAAGAGAAGTACACTCTAGGATGTAACCCGGTTGCTGAGAAATTACCTACTAGCTTTAATAGTACTCTACTCTTTCGTATTTTTATAAGTGCTTTATATTATGAAACAGCACCATTTAGTTGAGATTATTAGACAGTTCAGGATATAGAAATTGTAGACACGCGGTGTAAGGTGTTCTTACTGCTTTTTACATTTCATATTGGTACTCTACCTAAACTCGGTAAAGAATCTAACTTATTTACTTAATAGTTGTATCCACCTTAACACAAGTCAATGCGAAGGTTGACTTTGCAATTCTATAAATCTTATGCAACAAATGCCAGGCAATTTGCGTCGTATTTTAACGATTTCGATTCATAAATCACATACACAGCTCTGATTTTTTGATATATGTATTTACAAATGAAATATGTGATCACATCGTCAGATATATCGGCATTTCAAAATTGACCTGCTTATTAACATAATATACTTCCTTACGCAATAAATCCTCATTATAAATACAATGATCTAATTTTAAAAGATCAAAGGACCGCTATTATATCTATAACAGTTAATCCTTTAATAATACTAGAATTCCTGAGGTCAGACACAAGTGTACCAAATGCTTAATATCTTATATACTGTTATATCCCAAATTCAAGGACGTACGTTGGTTAAGGAGTAAAACGCCACCAGCGACCACGCATTCCGAAAATTATTTTTTTAATCTTAATATTAAATTATTTTTTTAATATTAATCTATCGATACCACTAATTGCTCACCATCGCGCTATATATCCTGGTTAAAATAAAACATAGAATAAAGCTTAAGAAAATAAATAAGTATCTAAATAAATCCAATAAGTCTTAGGACACATTTCAGTTTCACATCAGGCGGAGCGGCGGCGAAGCTCTACCTGTCATATAATAAAAAATAAAACACACCCTGAAGGGTGCTCAAAGTATACGAACGATTACTACTAATGAAAAAAATGATATGAATTTGTATTATCGCGGCACTAACACATGTATTGGATTAGAGCTTTATTGATGCCCATAACAAGTTACAAAATTCACTTATTGAGAACTAACATACTTCAAGTTAAATTATAATGTACCGTACACAAGCAGGTACATGTGAAAAGTAAGAACATGGATGCAATCAGATACAGAGATCTAAAGTATCGGAAGGCTGTGTCGTGATAGTGTGGGTATATAATAAATATCCAAAGGTATAGTCCAAGGTAGAACGGCATCTGTACTTTCTGCTAACAACAGTTATTAGAGCACATCACCGATTATCTAACAATCATTTTGTCCATTTCATAGGCTCGTTTCATTTTGCAACGAATCGTAAAGTTCATTGCCATCTCGCTCTACGATACATTAGCACCGATTTAGTACATGAAGCACTTTAGATAGACGATAAAATGACGTAGCTTATCTAGTAGAATCTATAACAAGACCAATTTGCAGTGACATAAGAATAGAGAAGACCTTTAAATGGTAGTTGTTGGCGTGCAAAATTACCGATGTTCTGATAAGAATTGTCCTACAAATAATAGAATCTTACGGTCTGTAGAGCCATACACGTTGGTCCCAATATTAACCCCAACATTGGCGCTAGCGTTAGTGAGTCAAATTCGCGATGCAATTGTTTCAATATTCCATAACAATTACCCGATATTGTTATTATTGAAAGACATACCAACTGTAAATATTTTATTGCGTATACTAAAATTACAAGTCTCGTTTGCTGTCATATAACTTTAATAAAACTATATTACGACTATAAACGTAAAGATAGATGGTTCTGTTGTATTCATTTACACTTCAGACTAAGTTATTTATAGCTATTTACGTAATGAAGGTCGTAAAACCATTCACAGCTCAAGAATATTTCAATCGAAAGCATTAGTCATTTGGTGTACAATAGTTAACTACCAACCATAAATGCTTGACGTTTTCATGGTTCAAGGACACTAATAGAACTCAATGTAACAATAATTCAAACAAACGTACAAATGATCGAACCTTTTCTGCAAATTATCTGGTAACATCACAGAGATGGCTTAGTCCCTGCTCAATTATCTACTAAACCTATTGTTTAGACTATTCTAAACTAGTTAAATATATAGTAGAGATATAAATGTACGTGCAAATTCCTCATATTCAAGTACGATTTTAACAAATAAATTGTTTGATTTCATTAGATTTTATGTCCTATCAAATTACTATAATAACATTCTAATCTAATTTATATGCATTGATTTTATCACCTTGAAGGAAAGATCACGATAGTCGAATCCATCACTGATTTTGAGTTATTCTCCGAAAATTAATGAGTGCTTAATTTATTAAGATCACATCGAGATTGTGATAGACGTCGGCATGATTTAAATGTGCCGGCTAGCCTTCTCCAATTTAATATTGGACAATAATCACTCAATTAACCCCCAAATCTAAACTGCATACATCAAAATTTATTTTGACATTTTCATGAATATTTCAACTTCCATATGACGGCTCATCAATAAAATTAACGCAAAGGTTACTATCTAATGGCATCGGAAGAGTTAAATTATTAAATGTTAACAGCCTAATAAGACTAAAATAGGTCTTAATTAACATCTATTTAACGTAATTTAGAACCTGTCTATAATTTTTATGTTACAGGCTATTGATCAACGACTGTCCTAACGGGTCTTGATGACTGATTTATTAATTTGATGTCAAATTGCATAACTTCTCTATTTCTGTGCTTCTAGAAATATGGGTCACACGAGTTCCGGGTTTTTTTTTTTGTTATTCCACTCAACAATACTTTAAGTCGACTTTGTGCAAAGTTTAAATAGTACACACAATAACTCGCGATAGGAAGATGGCTCTTGATATTACAATGGAAGTTTTGTTGGACAAAGACGTTGAAGTTTACACAGAAGTGGGGCAGCAATGTATGGAGACATCTATTCGTGTTGTAGTGCTATACAGTTTTATGACCTTAAACTTGTCTAGTAACTTTAAAATAGCAACCTCTATTTTGTAGACCTCTAGATTTTGTATTTGCAAATGTAAAGAATATTGCTTTGGATAGAAGAAGAAATGTATTTTTGCAAAATCCACGCAAAAAAGTTAGAAAATCCAGCGAAAACCGGATAAGTACTAGAAATTATGTAGTACATACTATCCGGTGATTTTATTGGATCACCTATAACATAGCAGATATTTATTTGACCATTTCACTGATGGCCAATGCTTGGATGGTAGTGTGAAATGAAACAGCACTAACTGCAGGCGGCAACTAAATACACAATTATTTTACACGATCAAATCATTATTTGATTATGAGACTAAAAGAAAATTACTATGCAAATATATTTGCAAATGTTTATACACAGAACAGTTATATATCTGTCTTCGCTACGTAATATGTCCGAATCGTTTGTATTCTTATGTCCATAATCACAAGGTGACACAAATTAGGATGCGGTAGACACTAACAAGTTAGGCAATGCATGTAAGTCAAGGTGCTATTAGATTGGCGGTAATTTAGTTGACAATAGCCATTGTCGGAGTTTATCTTTGCAATGGTACACTACTGAAGGTCGTATCACGGGATTAAGAGAGTAAGCGCAATTGTACAAACATAATTTACTTTATGTAAAGTTACAATCTATTTGTTTTACATTTCAAAGGAACAATTTTTTTTTGATGTGAAACATCTTTTGGCGCGCATTGACTTAGACCGACTCATATGACGTGACGGCAAACGGCGTCACGCTAACGCTAACGTAAGGCATGTACTAAATCCTTCGTTATTTTTTTAAGATACTTCTATGATTTTATTTATTGTAATCCATATTTATTTGTTGGTTTAGTTTAATAATATATTCTTCCAATAACCATCAATTTTTATGTATCACTAAAATAAAATTAAAATAATTTTTAATAATGTAATGAGTAAATCCATTACGCAAGTTGTTCACTTTATTAATAATTAATTTATGTGTTGTATATAAACGCATAGCTATTAGGTTAAAGTTACCAATACCTATTCATTTTATATTTTAATAAGATACCTATTTCAAATGTTCATATCTGTCTCCGGCAACTTTTTCGCTACCTTATGTTATCTATAATTCATTCAGTAGGTGCAAAGCGAATATAGACTCGCTAATATTTCAAGGTATCAAAGGTCAAGTTCGTCTTCGCGTTTGGATCGATTGAGCGTAATGCTTTTAGGTTCAGGTTTAAGTATGTTATTACAAATTCATTGCCGTAGTACTAAACTACTACTAATTACTTGTTTACGTAGTTTTAAACATATAACAAAACACCCGAAACACCAAAAAATCAATAGTAGGCAATATATCAAGTCAATAATAGTCCAAACCCGAATGAACGGCGATTCAACACTAAAATGAAGTCTTGCACTGCAAATAGTGTATTACAATTTATATTAATGCAATTTATAGATATACAAGCAGTGAAAATTAAGTCTCAGTGAGTTTTATAGCTTTCTGCTCCCCAAGCAAGTAGCGCTAATAATTTTATTGTCTCTGGTAACAGACGCGGAATCGTAAGGAAAATCAAATGTGTAGTTACAGAACGTTAAGTTTGTTTTGTAAAGTGAAACCACTTTGCTAACGAATCTTAAACTTTCGAACGTTACGTAAACGTCATGTCAATTTATTAATAATTAACTACGAATTAATTTATTTTAAAATGTCATTTAAAGTACAGTAAGATGAAATAGTTATTAAGTACAATTATTAATTAAATTAAAATTGAGTTTTTTTCATTTGAGCACATGTCTGCAACTGTACCATTTCCAATGTCTCTTGATCTACAGAAAATTATTACTAATTTATTTATATCTACACATAACGAGCAATAAGATTCACATCTATTGCGCCTGCCTGTGGATCATTTATTTATTTATTAAGACGGTCAATCTAATAATAAAATATACACATGTAGGTATAGAAACACGCACACAGGCATATACACGCACACACTCAAATCGTCATCATGCTGTATTTCTCTTTGAAACAGATAATTACTCAAACGATAGCAATAAACATATGATTCGAACGCCTTCAAATATGAATAACGATCGGATAACGAAACAGTTATTAGTTTTCATTATCAATAAATAATAACAATGGTACCATCGGCTTTACGAAACGTGATTAATAAAATGTCGAAAGATCGATATCTCGGCATCGAAGATGAAAAAAATTGCAACACCCAATAAATATTTTGTCTCGATCGTATCGGCCAATTATCCTGGCTCCAACCGTTTCAACTACGACCTCATTACGTTTACATCTTCTTCTAGAGCGAAAACGATCTGACTTAAGAAACTTTATGATTGCTGTCGAATCGTAACTCGTCAAAATGTTTCTTAAATTATCGTAATTTCATACAATTCTCTGGCAATACGCGATCACAGTTTATGGGAATGACACAACGTGATATTCATTTCAATGAATCACCGGAACACCTCTTCTCACTTATATCGGCGATTATCGATATTTTCCTTATAAAACTTACACAATGACGTTTTCTGTTTTAAAAAATCGTCAAGTGACCAGAATTTATGAGAGAAATTATCACTAACTTATTTTATTGAATTTTAAGTTGAAATTGTTCTTAAATTGTGTGCCTCGGAAAATTTACGTTCGTTGTCCGTTTGGATAGGTACTTTATTGTCTTGACGAGAATACCGATGACCCCGATTGCGTAGTGGTCTTAATAGTGGTACGTTCATATTTGTCGAAGAATACTGGCTGCCTGAGAAGACTGACTGAATATTGGCACGGGACGTATTTGTCAGAGGAGTAATGTGTGAAAAAACAAGAGACGATCAATCTAGTGAAAAGTCAAATATGAATGTGACGTAATAATAAAACTCAAGAGAAGGGATTAATTAATTATTTTAGACACACCCTTCTGAGTTATTTTTCAATAGAGATTGAGATTATGTTTATTTGCTTCGAATCTCGATATATATATCATATCTAGTGTTTGTGTAGATAGAGTATCTGAAATCTTTGTCTTATCTTTAATTGAATCTGTTTTGTCTTTAATTAAGTTAATATTTGTTAGGCAAGCGTCCTACATCCCAGAATGCATCATCATCGCTTACCATCCGATGAAATAGCGGCCAAACGCTTGACAACAAAGAAATTTAAAAAAAAGCAAAATGACAAATTGTCAGGACCAGAATCAAATCCGGGACCCTGTGTAGAGGTTATCGGTATAATAACCACTGGTTTCAAAATGTTGTCTTACTTTGAATGATACCGAAGTTGAAAGTAACTTATTGTTTTCCTCGAACAAAAAACACAAAATATTACTATATTTTATTAATTAATTTCAACTTTACGGCAATATTAACATATAGAACGATAAGATATGTGATCAAATGGTTTGTTATAAGTATAATAGCTTAATAAAGTAATATCAATTTTGTTCTGTTTTATGTGTATACAAAAAGTAATTCATAGGCAACCAATCATTTTTTTTATTTGATAGTTGTATGGGAATCTGGTCGAGCGATGAATGCCAATCGATTGGCTAATATTAGTGGAAGATACAATCATATAAAAATGCTAAACTGTTGACCTACTTATAATGTTCTGTACTAGTGGCCCCCGGGGTTAAGAAATTTGTAGTTTAAAGGAAGAAGAGGTCAACTACACATTTTACGACGGATCCAAAACAAGGGGCATACTGAAAAGAATGGTAATAAAAAAAAATTTTCATATCACGTATTTTTTAACGAACCCTAATCAAATATTACAAGTCATATTTTATTACCTGCTGAAAATGTTTTTCAAGCCATTTGCAGTCGCAAAGCTTAGCTAATATAAGTATAAACTACAAATATAAATACATATACTTTCTACTTTGCTACCAAGCTTAAAAAAAATACTTATTAAGCTGAAAACTGTAAACAATAAACGGTTTTTTTCATATGAATATCAGAGCAAAGGATGTTTATATCCAGTTTCATCTCAGTTTACAAACAGCTAGAGAAATAACCAGGATACATCACTACATAGTATAAAACATAGTCGCTTTCTCTGTCCCTATATCCCTATGTATGCTTAAATCCTTAAAACTACGCAACGGTTTTTTTAATAGATTGGGTGATTGAAGATGAAGGTTTATATGTAAAATAACATTCATTAAATAGTGGAGAAATATTGTTATAGTTTATATAGCAGAACAACGTTTGTCGGGTCAGCTAGTAATGTATAAATATAAGACTAAACACGGGCTTACGTAAATGACAAAAGGTATTACAAATTACAGAAATCACTTTATCAGATAAACAGCGAGCAAATTCAGTACCGTTTGACCATTTACAAATAAACCACTTAAAATTACAATGCATCATTTGTAAAGATCTGTTCTTGAACCTGTCAAACGGAGAAACAATGGCGAGTGCGTACGCACGCAATTTATCTTATCTGAACAGGCTCGTATCCTTAAGCCTTCGGCGCGCTGCAATCATTCAAATGGTACAAAAGTGGCTTCCGTACATTCATACCGTCTTACTGTATAGTAGCAGTTGGCAAAGACGCTCCCATTGTTCTCGTAATGGATAGCAAAGTTAACAATAGTGAGGTATCACACGAAATCTCCAATCTTTCATAAGAACCAACCAGCTGTCTGCGGAAACCGAGCGAGTGTCAAAATATCTGACTTAAGTTGAATAGTCTCTTTTCCCTACTTGTCTCAAGTAGTTGAATGGACTCTTCATAAGTTCTTTTGATTTTTTACTTATCTATCCACTTTGACTAGTGCACTTTTGTTATCAAGACATCTATACACTCTTCGTTTCGCCTTCACAAGCTTTTTATTAACACCCATTGTTTTATATTTAGATTTTTAACAGCATCACTAATCTGTATGAAAACAGCAACACGTCATATAATTATTAATTTATGTGATGAACAAAACATTACACCTATTCTTTTGAACTAAGTTGTGAATTACATAATGATAAAGATTGAAATCTGTTGTTTTCTCTTTTTACGTCAATTAGTTTCTATTCTACGTACAGTTTCTTAAATCTGAATGGAACGCTCTTGAACAAGGGATGGGGGAACCAGATAAAAATGACGTCTATCTCTACCTTAAATTTCTTCTTTCGTCTATTCAAATGCAATTGGTACTTCGCGCAGTCATTTTTATCTGTATTCTCCTTTCTCCACAGGGGTGCCTGAACTGGAGAGACAAAATAGAATCACGAAGCAGATTCTGGAAGCTTTCATCCAGAAAAAACTGGGCCTTGCCAGTAGCAACGTTTACGCACCCTCGATCTTTGATATTCTGCCGACCAAAAAGGAAAAAGAGGAAAGGACGACCAGGGAGTCGTTGGATGAAGAGGAGCCGCCTGAAGCAACCGAAATACAGGATTACGTGGAAGGAGACAACTTGCAGAGTGTCGAGAGTGAACAAATTGACTCTGTATATTCGGATGAAGGTATAATCAGAACATTTAAGAAAAAAAATCATTTTCATTTTACATTTGGATTTCTCAACAGCATCACTTTCATATTAACAAAACCAACAGACGGGTGGTAGCAATATGTAAATTTTTTGTCGTATTAAGTTTATGACCGTCGAGGCGTGTTCATTAAGAGTTGGTAAGCGTACGTTGATATTTCGCGAACGGTCAATATTAGTTGTCATTAGCGAACAATGCACACGATGATCCTATCCGCACTTGTATAGCCTCGGAAATCTGTCCACAGATTTTGAAACTTAACCTAAATGTGCTCTGTCAATGTTGGTACAAATGGGGCAATATGAGAATAACGCAAGATTGGTGCAACGAGGATTTTGTTTTAAACTAATTATATTATTACTATAACATATTAATCCTGAAATGATTATTTGCATTATATTTTACGATCCGTTTTAACGATTCATTACACAGAGACGTCTGAATGATAGCTTAGATATTATCGATTCCGTTTGTTTCCGTCGTGCTGAGTAAACACCCAGGGAAACTGCGTCTTTGGAAAGCTTAGTATAAGGACTAAAATTTAGTCCTCAATGTAACGGCGAAGGAAACACTGTAAATAAGCCTTAATACCTCAAAATTTTCTACATTGTCTTATAAGGTGTGTGGAGTCTGGTAATATGCACTCAACGAGCATGGTGGACTTTCATTCTAAAATTCCACAGTACGAGAGGATGCCCGTGACCAACAGTCGGCATTACATTGAAAGCGTTGAAAAAGAAATTGAATGTACAATTTCTTTACTTAATTGAAAGTAACTGAATGTTCGAATGATTAGAAAGGTTGAATGACAAATAGCTTTCAATCAATATGTACAATTATAATGTTATCCCAATACCCCTTCCTAATTTGCAACTTGTTTAATAGGTTTTAATATTTTATCACATGAGCGTTATACTAGTTGCGAAAATGTGTGTACGCTTTAGGCATGTCGAGTTTCTTAATCGAGGAAAATTATTTGCTTGGCCCCGCTTATTACCACAACGCTATGCAATTTGGTTGGTTGTTTGGTTGCTTTCGAAGGAGATGGAAAGATCGTAGTTGTAAACTGTAAATTTAATTTAATAGGACGAATGAATGATCTTAGAATTGTACTTGCGGCTATTTGATCCCAAATTAGTCAGAGCTTGCATTATGAAAGGGGATAGCTAGTAAACTATATATAAAAACATCTTATATCCCTATTATGTACATAGACATATAAGAAATTTTTAACTCAGACAAAACAATGCGCCCTCACCGCTCACCACCCATCCCTGGACCAACACGCCCGTTAAATACAAATCTATTATTACGACATACATATATAAATCTAGCCGACTGGCCTTTTTAATCTACTGTATATAAAAATATGTATAATAGAAGTATTAGGTATAGTATACTTTGTACCTATGTAAGTTTATCAGCGGTACGGTTGCAGTTGACGAATGTCGAAACGGATAGTCGGGTGTATTTGAATTATTATTCTCTTTACCATTATTATTTATTTAATCGCTTTACTATTATAATCTACTGATACTCATAATACTTATTTCTAACTAAAGTTTATATTACCATACTAGCTTTTGCCCGCGGCTTCGTCTCGCCCCCGCCGCACAGATGTAATTATTTACAGCATCACATTAGAAATCTTAAAAATAATAATACTTCTGTACTATATAATGGATGTTATTATACATATAAACCTTCCTCTTGAATACTCTATCTATTAAAAAAAGTGCATCAAAATTCGTTGCGCAGTTTTAAAGATCTAAGCTAATTTTTACGCTTCTTTTAATGTCATCATTATTGAGATTCATTCTTTCCCAGCGGCATTCCAGTTTTGCGCAGTTGTTTGTTTGACATTTCACATGTTACCTTGACGAGGTCGATGCTTACCGACCGGTTGGCGAGTGTCTGCCAGATACACCAAAATAGGACTTCGTTTGTCTAATAGGATAAATGACCCGCGCTTCGCATGAGGCCATTGCATACTTTAAATTGAAATTCGTAGTTGTAGGTTCATATTGCAATATTTCTCTATCCTCCCACAATGACGTATGTAGTATTATAATTTATTTAAATACTGAAATCTTTAAAATACTTCATCCTTAAAGCATTTAAAATTTAAAAGATAGCGGCTCTTCCGTTTATCGACAGTAAACATACCTAATATCGACAATAAACATGTATAATTTCAATTCACAAACGTCTATATTTCAAAAAAATTTGATACAAATCTGAAAATATAATATCTTTAACAAACTGAATATAATACAATGTTCTAACCAACGCTAGAGAAGGAATTGTCAGTGGATGACATAATATCGAACGAGCACAAAAAAGGCATCTTTGGTAATAATGAGTCATAATTAGAATTTTTGTTAATGTCACGGACCAGTCACACCTAACCACTCTACATTATAATTGCAATATGTTGGTAAGGAGTTTTTATGGAAACTAAACATATCTGTGACATCAAGCAGTAAAGATAACAAAACCCACAAAGACTAATAAAAAAACAATTAGTACATGGTAACGAACGCATTTAGAAATTATTGGGGGGAGGGGGAGTAGAGGGGGTGCTTAAGCAAAGCAAACCTGCTAAAAGCTTCCTGACTCCTGAGCCAATAACACAAATATTAAAACAAAGAAGAATGTTAGGCACCACAAATAAATTAAAATTTACTTATGTCAAAGCTCTAAGTCTAAGGAGTGCTTGTCTATTTAGTGCTTGTCTATTAAGTAATCAACATATCAAACTAAAAATAAATTTAGCGACCAAGAAATAGATGGGGAACAGCAGAAAGAACAAGAAAGGTAAGATAAAGTTTACCCTTGTCAATATCTTATTAACTATGTCTACCTGAACGGGTGGCTGCGGGCTGTTCATGACATTATTTGTCGTCGTGTTCGCCAAAGGACAATGACAGTTGAAGGACGATCTTAAAGCTCGACGTTCATTGTACGTAAAATAAAAGCGAAAACATACCACTTATTACATTCAGTCTTTTCAGCACTTATGCACGGGTTTCTACTTCAATCTGGCTTTCAAAAAATCCCCTATCGCCTTCGTAGTTGCATATTCACCCCCCTCAGTATGCCCACGGGAAATAGTCGCTCAAGTATCCGTCCTCTCTTATAAGAGCCGACGCTAATTCATACATAAATACCTAAATGTTACCAGTGGCTTTAGCACTTTGCTATATAAAAGACTTTATGGTCGTGTTCCTTTAGCGGCTTGTATAATTGAATATTGTAATTATACATAATTTTGTCATAAATAAATCTTTTAAAGTAAAGTTTTTTGTCGACTGCCTCGTTGGTCGTGCGGTTGCTAGCGCGACTGCCGATCGGGAGGTCCTGGGTTCAAATCCCGGGTTGGGT
>DWUN01002844.1:0-13020 GCA_018249975.1 Passova gellias
CCCCCCGCGCCCCCCCCCCCCCCCCCCCCCCCCCCCCCCCCCCCCCCCCCCCCCCCCAACCCTCCGCTACTCAATGTGACGTTTACATCTCCCGCTATTGAAGTCAATACAATGAATATACACTACACAGGTTACTCACATCTACATGTACAGCTTTATGACACATTATAATAGATTCCATTTGACAGGACACTCGCTTACATTACCTTATTTTTCTGATTACGGTGTCTCAGTTTTTACACCTGTCATCTATAAAATGTAATGTTTATTATCACTTTTAATTTTGCATCTGTAAACGTAAGCAGCACCGAATCACCAATATACACCATCGCTTGTCACCTGATTGTGATTGTGTTCATAATGGTTATAATGGAAGTGTATCACAGTCTGTCCCAGTGTTATACTTCATCACATTGATTCTGTTTCACTGAACCACAATCTATGGCATCTCACAACCTTATTGACCTGCCACACTTTGTGTACTTTTATCATGGCCGTATCAAAATTATTTTACATTTCATCTAGCTCTGTAAATGAAAGACACATTAAAAATCAAGAGTTCCTTAGACTAAAGATGTCTGCTGTAGTCTTGCTGTAGCCCGGAGAATACTTTCTTCACGGTTTAACCATGATTTATTTATTTTGATTTGCTCACATAATAATTTCTACATTAGTGATTATTTTGTTAAATTGTTACAATGATAATGCATTAAATTTGAACACAACAAAAGCTTAAAATGCATCATATTATACTGTTTATTTATTCCTTGTGCTTTTTATATAATATGTATCTCTCTAGAATAAGTTCTTTTGAACGTACACAAACTTTGACATTCTGCTTCATTTACATGTAGATCGCATTTGTATTTCATGCACTCCAGGATAATGTAAGCATACTACTCGTTTTTTGTATTCTATTCATGATAACATTTTGCTTACTGGAATGATCGCAGTATTTTTGCATTTTATCCGTTATTTTAGTTTAGGGTAGCGAACATGACCTTTAAAACAAAGCGATCGAGCTATGAGCGACGACAATAAGGACCACTATTAGCAATCTCACAGTGTACATTGCCCAGCACGGTTATTGTTTTATTTATCTCTTGACAACTTCCGATTTTTCGTCCCTTTTAAGGCAATAAATATAAAGCAGTAAATATAATTGTCCAATATCTAAAATTGTGGAGTTGGATAGATCGATATGTTCAGTTGGATAGAATTTTATAACAGAAATAATGCATGCCACCATTACTGGTTAATGTTAAACTCCGGTCGGTCTTAACGCGCTTACCTTTTTAAATTTATGATTAGTGACGTGCTAGTTGGATTGAAGTAAATTTTTGCAGTTTTATACATTTGATGATCGAATTATTCTCCAATGCCTTATTGATTATGCTGCACCTTGACTGCACAGATTTGCTCGTTTTAGATGCGGTATTACAAATGTGCCTCACGCGTTTGACAGATTGCACACATTGCTATTATACAATTACACAATAGACATCATTATTTAATGTAGACGTATCGCTGTGTAGTCTAGTCGAGAGTGTGAATAATGTGAGTGTCGGTGTGTGAGCCTGAAGATGGTGACGTGGTAACGGTGGGTGTGTCAGATCGAGCGAGCGGCGCGGCGAGGAGCGGCGCGTGCCGCTGGAGAACGGCCGCGCGCACCCGCGCCCGCCGCGGGACACGCGCGAGCCGCGCGACGTGCGGGAGCCCCGCGAGCCGCGGGAGCCCCGTGAGCCCCGCGAGCCCCGCGAGCCCCGCGAACAGCGCGAGCAGCGCGAGCCCCGAGACGCCAGGGACGCGGTCAGTGCACACCGCCTGTTGTTTTACATTTTAATGTGAATACGTCATTAAATTTGCTTCTATAGTTGCAGGCAATTTAGAAAACTGATAACAAAATCTGGAGATACAATTTAACATCGTATTTGTCTCGTCAAGATATATCGATATATGAAGAATAAGAAACCTTATAAGATCTGTCCGTACTCAGCAAGGAGTCAAAACAAAATATAAAAATAACATACGGTCGAAAGGGGCCTCACTGAAGTATTCCAGTGAAACCAACAAAACTGTAATACCCATTTGAATGTAGAGATTGTATAGCGTCAGGTAGTGAAGGTGTGGCGTGTTCGGTTGCAGAGCGGGCGGCGGCGCGACGCGCGGCGGCCGACCGACGACGACAGCTCCGCGCTCGACAGCCAAGACGTGTCCAGCGCCGACAGGGGTATGGCGCACGCACGCTCGCACGCACGCTCGCACACACGCTCGCACACACGTACACACGCGGCTAGCCTTCCATCCGATTGTCATGTGGGATTTAAATGAAGTGTTACTTTGAAATAGACCAAACTGATGAGAACGAAATGCTGAACGAATGAAGGGATTCACGTTATGAAAATCATAACAAATCCCTAATAGCTCTCACGATTGATTGGGTATTTATTTCTTTTTGTAAGACCTTTTTATGTTGCTTAAAGATTTTCATTTGAAGCATATATTAGGAACCTGCATATGCGTGCAGCATATACATACATGCACTATAAACATAGTGACCATTCGAGTACAGTATTCGATGGTTCATGCCGGCCATGCTGTGCCCGGCTTGTGTCCATCAAGGTGACTTATAGTCGAGACACGCCTCGAACACTACAAACATTTCATCCGACATTCCATGTTACTACCGATCGATACCAACTCTTGGATGGATTCGCAAGTGTATAACGATAACTCATGAACTATATATAAAAATATGTTTACTTTCATCTCATTTGTTATTCACACTTCGTAAGACGTTTAACACTTGATGTGTTCATCGAGAAATATTAATGGAAATACTTTTATAATGACGATAAGAAAATCTGAAAATATTACTGAATCTAAAAAAAAAAACGTAACGTCACGCCTGTGATCCCCGAAGGGGTAGGCAGTATTACTAAATGTGCTAGTTCAAATGTAGCGATCATATTGGACATTTGGTTATATCTATGTTATGTAAGTGTATATGATATTATTATAGCATCTATTTCCGCTATTGCACACTAGTATTACACTTTAATTAGTACATTAAGACAGTATTCATACATGTTACTGTTGTGGTGCAATTATACGGGCGATATTTTATGCACAGCATTATTTTAAACTAAAGACATGCCTGACATTTCTATGTATTATTAAAGTATTTCACATATTTACATATAGCCCGTTTGATTGCTCCATACAAATTAGTATTCTGGATAAATAGCTTGCTATTTCTGGATGGTAGTGTAGTGTTGTATGGCTCCTAATGTAGACCGGTGAAGGGTTAGTGTGTTATATACTCTAGTTATATAAAAAAGGCAAAAGTGTTTGACGAATATAATGTGTGTATAGCATATAAAGCATGTTTTTCTTATATGTTAGCGTACAATACTTTTTCCATGCATGTTCTGTTGGATGTTTCTACAAGGTGATCTATTATTAATCTGTTCTCTAAATCGCGTTGTTAATTAAAAAGCATGTATAGGTTTTGTGAAACGAAGATTCTACTTGGAAATATTGCTTACATGGAGTACTTTTGACGTGATAATATGATGATGGTGGACCGAAAGATATATCCAGAATTAGCAAGCGGTTTATCGTTGCGCGCGGTGTGGAGCAGTGTGCTAGTGGACGGGTGTGCGTGGCTGTGGCTTCGTACGTATGTTTGAGTGTGTATTTACAACCCGGTTGAATTGACCTACGGATGTGTTTTAATGTCACTTTATTTTTGTAATGTAGTTCTGTTGTTTTTTTTCATAGAGTAAAGGCGTCAAAGAGTAACGCTGACGTATAGAACAATGCTAAACATTCTGTGACGTCTTATACTGAGCGATGTAAGAGCTGTCAGTCAGCTCTGGCCGGTAGGAAGGAAACGAAAGTGTGGCCGATGTGCGAGCGACGCGTGCACGGAGGGGGCGGGGGGTGGTTCGAAAGTTCGGTAATTCACCGGGACCGTGTATGTGTGTGCGTGCGTGTGCGTGTGTGTGACGTGTGCGTGTATGCGTGCGGTGCAGAGCGGTGACGCGGGCGGTGTGCGCAGAGTCGGCGTCGTCGGGCGAGCAGGACGCGCGCCGCGCCCCCGCCGCGCGCCGCCGCCGCCGCCGCGCAGGTACACGCCCTCCCCCCGCACGTCCCGTGCACCGAACCGCTTTCCGCTCGCGCCGCCATGTTCTGTGGTGATTCGTTTCGCGATCGCCGCTTTAACTACATTGCTCATATTGTCCTCCATGTATGTGCGAGATAATAATTTTATTAGCGCTTTCCGTATCACTCCCATAACGGTTTCTTTTCCCCAACAATAAATTGATTTTATTTGTCTTAAATTGTTCGATTGTTTCGGAATTCTTATAAAAGAAACCCAATATGAGGGACTTGCAAGAAAACAATAACTACAGTGAAACATGCTAATATCTCCTTCACCATCCGAGAAGTGTCACTTCAAACGTGCACGTGTATTGTGGCACTCGGAATTGTTTTTTAGATTCATATTCAGCTTTTGTTTTTGCATTAAAACGCTCACGGTCACTATCATTCTCCACAGTGTCTGCTTATTGTGAATAATCCCATCGGTCCCAGGAGTCTCTCGCCTCGATGAGCTCATTTCTTCGATCGATTGCGGTTCCCTTATTAGTGGCAATAACAATTCCCCATCTGCCGGTGCCCGTCGCCCATCGGTCCGTTCATTGGCGGGTAGCAAAGCTGATCGGTTTAGCGATCAGTAGTTTGTGTGTGTGTGCTAAACAAATATTTGTACTGCGTCTAACCATTCAGTTGTGCAATGAAAGTATGAATTTAGCTAATTATATTATCGTACATAATATAACATATCAGCCGTTTGCCGTGCCGCGTTAAAGCATAGACTATGTCTAATTTGGGATCGGTTGGCTTTTTAAAGAAAAAACTAAGCAAAAATCGTGGACTCTCCCACCGTATGTGACACTGTAGTAACTTGTTGAATGCACTGAACACGATGGATGTATTTCCGGTAGCTTTATCTGGCTTCATCGATTGGTACGGTTCATTCGAAGTAACATTTTCAGATTTAAAGCGTGTATATAATTGATGGACAGTGGGGGCCGTATATTGTTCGAGCATCTGTCGCTACTGTCCATGTAATTTATGTTCTTTCTGTGCGGCGGCATCGGTACATTGTACTCGTACATTTATTTTTATTATATCTGTATATTAATATATTGTGATATAAATTTCTTGGAACGACTTACACCGTCAATTAGTTATTGTATTTAAGGTCGAAATATAATGTTATTGTATACGAGATGCGATTTCATCGAGTGTTCTATGTGGATATGTCCCTCGTACACGGCGCGTTGGTTTGGGGCTCATGGTTGATTAATTTATGTTAATAACAAAGTGTACTAGTATTGATGCTGTTTTTATGGTGTGTATTTGTATTATACATTTTGAATTGCGTAGTACTTCAAGGTGTATAAAACGGTGTGCGTCAAATTACAAATCGTTCGAAGCTGTACGTATAAATGACATATATATTTATAATGTGGAATAAAACATATGAGTTAATAATTGTATATTGCTATTGTATATCATTATTTTATTATTGTTACGCTCCAATTTACGTTAACGATGTGCCGTTTAATTTAATTAAGTTATTTATATCGATATGAGAAAAAGTCGTTCATGAATCGGAATGTTGCGGCGGTTGCGTATTAGGGGTTAGGAATGAAACGAGCGGGTCGATAATAAGATGATATTTATTGGTGTGTTATAACGTGGCGGTCCGCGTTGCAGGCGGCGGGTGGAAGAACGGCGTGAGCGGCGCGGGGGCGGGCGCGGGCGCGGGCGCGGGCGCGGCCCCGGCGGGCGCGGCGGCGGCGGCGGGCGCGGGCGGCGCGGCGGGCGCGGGCGGCAAGGCGCGCGCGGCGCCCAAGGGCAAGGGCGAGCCGCTGCTGAACGGCACGGCGTAGGCGCCCGCGCCGCCCACGCATTATGCTTTTGTAAGAGATTCGTGATTTGTATTCCCGATTGCTACTCGACGACATGGTAAATTAAACTCGTGTGCGACCTCGCCCCGGCGCCGCCGCGGGCGGGCGGGGGCGGCGCGGCGGGCGCCCGCCCGGTGGTTATGTGACTTCCTATGAATAAACGTTTCTGTACATACTGTCCGCCGCCTTTTATTCGTGCGGCGCGCGCGGCCCCGGCGGAGACACGACGACTACTGACATGGACGCTATCGGGTTCGGGGAAGGCTACGGGATCCGCTAATTTATTTTTAAACTTACACTCGGAATCTTAAAAATACTATGTTCGACATCGAGGAGTGTCTACTTTTTTTAACCCGAGGAGACCTTCCCGTCGAACTATCGGAGATTACCCACTTTGTCGAATCGAAAATAGGTTATTTTTTTTTCTCTTTATACTTTACATTTAGTCACTATTATATGGAAACTATTGTATCTTACTATATAAAAGTAGTGTGACGTCATACTTCACGAGAGTTAAAACGAGTAATTTGGAACCGGAACATCAATCGGACGCCCGACGTCGACCACGCCGCGGCGCCGGTCGACGACTGGACATACATATTTACAATGATAAATACATCAGTCATTACGATACATCAACACCTCGATATGCATCGTTGCCGGGATATCACTACGGAAATATATTTACAAAAGTACAGATATGCTCTCCGAGACGACCGGAGCGGATGGACCCACATTCTCTTTACACCTAAACGCTAACGACACGAATGGACCTTAAATGTAAGTTTATATTAGATACGTTCGAATAACTCGAATGGAAATATTCGAAAACTACGCTACCACGTGTGTATTACCTGTAAATGTAACGTATGATGCATTAAAACGCTACGTCTAGGAAGTGTATTGTTTTGTAACCGTCCCGGCGACCCGTTCCCGGATTGTGCGGTTCCCTTGAAATTATATACAGCCGATCGTGGTTTCTTATTCCCCATGCGACACCTTAAAACTAGGGCTATTTACAAACATATTCGACGGACGGTCCGCCGACCCGCGGCGCCCGCTCGGGAGATGTAAAGCTTATTTTGTTTCCTAAGTTTTGTTTGAGTATAAAATAAACGGCGCCTCCGCGGCGAGGGCGCGCCGCGGGCGGCCGCCGGCGCCGATGTGGGTCCATCTTCGGTAGAAATTGTATAATGTAGCTCTCTTGATATGTTGTTAACTTTCAGGTATTTAACGTGTCGATAATTGATAAACATGAGTATTGTTCGCGTCACCGCGAACGGCCCGCGCCCGCCGCGCGCCCTCCGCCCCGCCCCGCGCCGCGCCGCCCCCGCGCTCGTCCGAGCTGGCGGTCAATTGACTAGATTAGTTTTATACTTGTATTTTTCTAACGGCGGCGGCGGGGAGGGGAGGCGCGCGGGGCCGGGGGCGGGGCCCGTTCGCGGTGACGTGCGTATCAAACGACGAATGTTTGACGTAGGATAAGCACTTTTTTTACAATATTTTTGAAAAAATAAAAATGCTTTGTAATATTTCGCAGTTACATGACTTAGAATCGTATGAGCGATGTCGGTCTGTAACGGTCGATCGTACGATTTGTGTACTGCCAATGAATGAAGAACATTGAAGGAAATTCTCGTTCCCAGTGCGAGCGGCACTGGCTGATGTGAAATATTGGAGTTGCGAGTTGGAGTTACAAAGTAATTACGATTTTGCACATTTTGCATGATATACCTAATTTTGGTGATTTTTTTTTTGTTTGGTAATAAACAAAATGTAACAACCGCAAATGATTTTTATTACATCCCCCCCGCTCTCGAGCCGAGCTGCCCCGTGCCCGGCCTGCCCGGACTGCCCGGACTGCCCGCCGGTGTACTCGTGAGACGGCACGGTAGCATGTGATCCAATGTGGCCTCGTGGTCGAGTGGTTAGAGACCCTGACTGGACCGGAGGTCGTGGGTTCGATTCCCACCGGGGACAAACATATGTGCGATGAGCACATTTGTTTGTTCTGTGCCTGGTCGTAATAAAAATATCTATATAAATATGTATATATGTACGTTTATCAGCGGTCCGGTTGCCATAACACAGGCATTTAATTGTCTAATTTGGAATCTGATAGCCATGTATGGAATTGTCCCCAGATATTATTATTATTATTAATATATTGTGATTCACGAGTCACCGATCGTGCTATAGAAATTATTTATATTGAACGACTGATCACATACTAAAAATGTATAGCTATAAAATGCAAGTAATATTTTGTGTAATGAAAGAGAAGCATACGGCCTCGAAAGGGATAGATCCTGCTGCTTTGACTAGATATGAATATCGGTATTTTAATTCTAAATACATTTTTAGTATGATAATGTAAACAAATAAAATAAAGGTTTTACTGATTTTTGGCGCAGAGAATTCTGTATCTGTATTGGACTGGCCCATTGGCGACGTAGGTAGTTAGCGACGTGCAGTCCGGAGTTGGTAGTGAGTTTAAATCCGGGACAAATATTTGTGATTAGCGAGAGTCGGTTGTCTGGGTATCACCATTGTTGGAATATAAATAAAATTGTTACTATTACTGTTCGTGGGTTCCTCTGGGACATTAATATGTACCTATCTGAATGATGAATGTAGATGAAGCACGTCAGGATTGTAAGGACGGCGTTGTTGCACTCGGTGCGTCCTGCCTACCTTGTTAGGGACCTGGCGTGATGTATAATAATAATTTATAGACACGTTTGTACATAACTGACATCACTCAAGCTAAGCATGACTATGCGCGAGCGACGCAGTGCCTGTATTCCGTCTGTTTTGTTCACATTGAAAGAATTATAGAACAGAGATTCTAATAAAACGTGTATCTTATATAACATAATGATTGGTACTTCACGTTCCTACGTCAGGACTGTAAGAATACAGATTTTGTTTTCGTGCTCTGTCTACCGCGTTACGAACTTGGCGTGATGGTATAACGGTAATAAACGATTACAGATCAGTAGCAACGATAGTAAATTGTTTTCAATTTCAGTTTTCCGTTGCGGGCGGTCTGATTGCCAATGCTGGCACGCCTCTGACGCGTTACATGAGTTTTATAACTTTACATTTAAATTTCAGTCGATATAACGGAGTAGCAAAACATCGTGCACACCTTAGAGTACATTATGAAATACATGAGGTTTCAGAGGTGTGCGAAGTCTGCCAATTTCAGGGGACCTGTGTCTAGCGGTGAAAAAAATGATGAGGTCCGAAAAATAGTCCTATTCCTACAGTCCCGTTAACGGTCGGTCGCGGAGAAGAGGCAGCTGCGTCGCCCGGGGCGCAGTGCTGCGAGTTCCGTAGTGCTAAGTCAGTGTGGAGCTACACAAATGTGCCCAGCTGAGCGGGCCGGTCCGCGGCAACAATGAGGTGGTGGCATTAGATGAGCCGGTGGCGGTCCTCGTGCGCGTCGCTGTCCTCCGAGTCGGACGCGCAGCACGACGAGTCGCTCCAGTGCTGGAACTCCTCCTTGTGGTGCTCCAGCGCCATCAGCGACGGGAACAGGCTGTCGCACGCGCCGCACCTGCCGCCGACACGCACTCTCATGCTCGCGTTCCACGATCAATAACGAAAACTTCAAAGTCGGCGACGCATTGGCAACTCCTCTGGTGTTGCAAGTGTCGATAGGCGTCGGTGACCACTATAGGGCGGCCCGCGTTTGCTAGGATAATTTTATAAACGGAAAAAAATCATTTCATTTAATCCCTTTCAGTGTTTGATGTTTCATTTGGAAGCGGCGAGGTAGTTGTGTTTTTTGTCGAATTATCGAAGCACACATTGAAAGCTGTTAGGGTTGCCAGCGATACTTAATATAATTGAGCTATAAATATTGATTCACAATATTCTTTTTTTAATTGTGTTATACTTGAAACGGTAATTATTGAGTTTTAGTTTTAAAAAAATATATCTATTGTCGCTCATTTTTTAAGTACCCTTTGCTCACAAGGTCTCACCGCCTAAGGACTCGTGTAAACTAACCCAAAATGTCGTTTCTTCTGCTGGTGGTCGCCGAGGTCGCGGCGCGTGGAGAACGATCTGTCGCACACGTTGCAGGTCAGCGCCTCGTCTGGAACGGAAACAATGCCAACTATTATTACTTTTCAATATATTTAGCCACTATCCAATGAGACTCACAGATTTGATCACGTGGGAATATGAGAATAGTGAATATCCTAAATACGTTCATTCTCAGGTTTCAACCTGGGCCTCATTCTATAATCGAGAAACCGGTTAAAATATACATAAATACATACGTTCACATTTATAATATTAGTAGGATTACATAGGATAACATCAACCTTTACCATCTCCGAGGAAACCTATTTCATGACGTACTCCAGTAGTTAGAAACGTAATGTGCTACTTCTATATTATGTACAGAAATTATCTTTGACGGAATGAAAAAGGAAATAAAATGGCAATGTATTGGAATAAAATTTAAATTTATTACAAATATAAATATATATTTTACAACTAAAATTAGATTTAGCTAACAGTCTGTTTTCGATCGGCAAACATAGCTGCAATGCTAGTAAGAAATGTGAAAATTAATTTTTAAAATTTAAAACAAATACAAAATTTTCATTTCAGCAGAGATTTGTTTAGCGTTCACTATCGAACTCACGCATTAGTTTGCCGGACCAGTGTATGGACAGACTGCACCCCTCACATAACATTGTCTACGTTCCGAGGGAACTTTAACACGAGCCACAACTCGAGGGTGACGAATATCGACAATATTCGTCGACATAAATCATTGCGCGTCTGTGATCTCCCTTATATCTATAAATATTACCCTGATCGATGTTTCCACGCTATCTTTACAAATCCCAACAATACATTGTACCTTCAATCATACTTTAATCAAAACGTATCATATCTAATTACATGGGTTAGATCGTATCTTAGTCTGAGATAGTATTTCCTTCGTGTATTACATTATTTTGAGCTAGGAATATTAAAAATTTAAAAGCATTACTCTGTGCGTGTTTATCAAATACAAAGTATTGGATATGTATCAGTTTAAAAATATACATTTAGTTACAATTTTATCATTAAACTATACCTTATTTATTTGCTAACTAAATTGCTTTCGGTCAGGAATTATAATATAAGATTTGTGTAGAAAAATCCACACCCCTTTCCGAAAGATAGTCTAATCTAGAGTAAAATGGAAATTCCATACACACAAGTACCTAATCACATACGCTTCAAATTATCAAGTGTTTCATAATAAAGTGAGTTACTTAGAGAGGAACTAATGATGTAGCCGGTTATACATCTTCGTTTAGTTAAGATGTATGTGCTACCAATTTTATTAAAATTCTTTGTCATAAATTTATTTTTAAAATGCCATGACCTAATATATTTTGAAAGTGACATATTTATGTTCCAATAAAAATACATCTATAGAAATTGGCAATAATAATTATTTATTTTTTAAAAAAGTAATTACTTATTTGGTCATTTCGAGACAAATTGATTATCAATCAACTTTTAATAACCAATGAAAAATAAGTATTAAGCAAGTACTAAAATGGTAAATAAGTTATAAAGCCATCATAAAATCATCTCTTGAGCTGACAAGGGCATCTTAACTTGTGACATGATGTTAACTCACTGTAACTATATTATTAGAGATAGAAAAATATTTCACAATGAGTTACTATTTTTTATCTGTAACTACATGACTGTATATGGAAACATATATAATACCCATACAATATCTCAATTCTCATGTACGTATTTTGGGATTTCATTAAAAACAAAACCGGCCAAATGCGTACGTGCGTTCCGTACAAACCTGTAGGTACATATTCGTAAAGGTATTATAGACCTGAGTATTTGATATGAATTTCAATTTAATACCTCCACGCGTTCCAGAGAAAAAGGGTCTTGACAGACGGACTACAAAGTGATCCTCTAAGGGTTCCGTTTTTCCTCTTAAGGTACGGAACCCTAAAAAGTAAATGAACTTGCCCATTTTCAGAATGTCTTCAAATTAGTTCTGACAGGACACCATAACCGACAATTTTTTTAGATTAAGCAACATTAATATCGAATAATGTTGATGACATCTACAGATTCAGCTCTTCAAGAAAGGCGTAAAAAGAGCTCCCCTGGAAAGCCGGCAGCGCACTGGCGACTCCTCGGATGTTGCAAGTGTCCATAAGCGGCGGTACCACTTACCATCAGGTGGTCCATCTGCCTGTCTGCTAGATTTATAAAAAAAAAAGAATGCTTTGTCTAATCAAACTGTGATAATATAAAATAGTGAATAGTTTTCATGATAAATAGAATAAGAATCTGGGAATACAAATATTTAAAGTAAATTAAAAATTAAACAATTATGACAAAGTATTAAAACAAAAACATAAAAATGTGTATCCAAGACTAAATTTAAATTTAAATTTAAAATAATCGACATATTTTTTAAAATATCAGGATTCATTTTACTCATTAGCAATACTTATAATAACAAATATCATATGAACTGAAATTTTAAAACAAGGCAATATTGTACACAACACACTTTGTATAGTTAGGGACAAACAATTTCATATTTTCTATGATTCTTCGTTAAATTGGCAACGTGTTGGATACGGAGGACTTCATCATGCTGCCGAAGAATTTCATTCCTGACGATCCACCCGGGATTGTATCCATCGTCATCCAGATCAGCGCCAGCACTTGGGCGGCGGCACAGATAATCGTGAACGGTGTACTTTGCAGATGCAAAGCGCAGTATAATGTCATTATCAATGTGAAACCATATAGCGATGTTGTTAGAGCTCTTTCCTTAGAAAATAGTGACTTCATGTGATTCCAAGGCCCATATAGAAAGCTAAAGCTGCAAAAGAGACATTACGGTACATTAATTGAGTAAACATTTCATATACATACTAACAAAGTTCCACTAAAGTAATTTAGAAATAAAATTGCACTCCAAATATGACTTGATCTAATCTATACTAATATATAAAGCTGAAGAGTTTGT
>DWUN01002845.1:0-13019 GCA_018249975.1 Passova gellias
AGATATTGAAGCAAGTAGTGGCCGTGACAAAACCACTTGTCTTAAAAAAAAAATATGGTAACCGGACAGTTGATAAACATACATATATACATACGATATACTACTTATATAGATATTTTTATTACGACCAGATACAGGACAAACTGATGTGCTCATGACATAAATTGTTCTGAGTGGGAATCGAACCCATGACCTCCGGTTTTGCAGTCAGGGTCTCTAACTACTCGACCACGGGGCCAGTCGAAACAAATCCTTAAAAAACCTCAGCTAGCCGGCCGAAGATGTGGCAACCTGCTTATACAAACACGTGAATGAATATTTTATGTAGGTCGATTCTATTGAACGCACTTGACTTATAATAGACGCATTGCGCAGTATAAACATTGTGTGTATGATCGTGTGTTTTATCAATTATTAATAGACTCGCTCTATCTCGACTGTGGCTAGTTTTATAAATCTTTATTAAACAGGATTGAACTGAAGAACGAATGAATGACTGAACGATTAAACCTACTATGAATACGATAAGAATAACGGTGATGTCGACGCGGAATAAGCCGATCCATTGGATGGAGGGGCGTCCTGGTAGAGCCGTTATGAACCTTCGGATCCTTGGAGTTGTAGGGATGTTTGAATAGAGCCTAAATCCAGCGACGGATAACGGTGAGCTAAAATTATTGCGATAGAGAAGCATTTAAATATCTATTTGTTTTAATATTAAACCTAAGGTGACGGTAAAAAACAATAGACAATCTATGTCGCACTTCTCTCTTACGGTTTAAAAATTCAAGAAATAAATAATCATACCTATGTATGACATATATAATGTTGATTTGCTCTAATTATCAATTTCTTAAAACGTTGAAACGAGAATTTCAACGTAATGCCACCTAATCAAATGTAGAAATGGAATCTAGACCAAGATATGCCGACTCTCCTGCTCATATTTTTATTGGAAAAATATATAGTTTTAACGGAATATGAAGTAATTTTTAATTATCGTGCAATTATTCTTAGAATATTTTGATTAAATATCGCATTTATTGATAATTAAGATTGAATGTGGGAGCGCTGCTGTGTAGATACTAATTATGTTAACCGCATCTCGGCCAATTTGTCGTTGGTCGTAAAAATCGATTAAGTCATAAAATCTATCCCAATAATAACATCGGTTTAGGATGAACGTTTATACTTATCGCTTGGTTCATTACGCAATGTTCTTAGGGCTGTCATATATTTTATTGTATCACAGATATACTATTAATATGACACGAACTCACTACATTATTACATTATTGGAAACACGAATTATATGATTTTTCCTAACAATAATCTGTAAAAGAAGTTTTCATTTCAAAAATTGTTTCGACTAGATACTATATTATGTCAATATAATGTTTTACCTATATAATAACCACTCGTATGCTTGTTCAAAACCTACTAAACATTGGATTTTTTTATCGTGTAGGTAGTAAAAGAATTTGAATATTTTTATGTCATAGTTATTTTACAATTTACAATTTAAAATGTTGACAATCCTATTTCGATCGGACAGGTGGTTATTTTTTGCGTAATAATAAAACAAGTTGTGGTCATAATGGCGTACAAATATAAACCGCATATAGCGATTAAGCCGCTAAAAAAAAATGTACTGAAAGAGATTCACTGATCCGATCATTATACGACTGTGCAGTTTTATTTGTTACAGTTACAAACAGACAGACAGACGAGAATTGTAAAAAATGTTATTTTGGCATATGTACTGTGTATACATACTGCATTTAGTAAAAAGCGATTATTTTAATATTACAAACAGACCCCATGATTTTATTTATTTGTAAAGAATTCTAAGTCTTTTCACGAATGTACAGAATGATATCAAGTCGAAATACTTGAAACCCTGAAAGATATAATTTGAACAATGAATACTGGTATTTGAAACGACTTTTCCTTTAAAAAATCTAATATTATCTGAAGGAGATAGTGTTTATCGTTTGGATTATCTTGTTTTTGGCATTATACATCTTGTACGCAACTAAATTTGTAAATGCAATATCATAAGCAATCTGTGTAAATATAAGTATAGTATAATCTATGTGCATTCTCTGTGCACATATTTGAGTAAATAAATGCAGTTGTATGAATTCGTTATGTATGCCAGTATGTACGTTACACTGAGCGTTTCTATAACGTTATAAATATTATTAGAAGTAGATGTGCTAATTGCCTTTCACTTACGCTTTACATAAATAAAACAAAAATTACTAAAGGTCAACGAACTCTTCTAACACATCACGTTAATAGAAAGGATGTTTAACGAAACAAAAGAATTAATGTTTAATCGAAATAAATGTTACCTTTTGAAAGTGTCAGCGTAATGTTTACATTGTAAAGTGTAACAATATAACAACGTTGTTAAACTTTATAGCGCCTTTGCTTCGTGGGAAACTAGACATGTTTTTGTGTAATGAGAAAATCGTTTCATAAGTGTTCAGAAACAATTCGACTTGTATCGCATTGGATAGGAATGCGACAGATTTGATAGACAGAAAAACGTTTACCATAAGACAAGTGATATTATAGTATGATTTTCGTCATTTGCACCCTTTTAAGACAAGCCTGCGTGGTATTGTGTGTAGTGCACTATTCGAGGGAATCAAGACTGAGTAATTGAACTGTCTGATGAACGAATGAAAGGAATGAGAGAACTATGAATGAGATTAGCGTAGATACAAAACGTTCTTGCTTGTACGATATGACAATAATAAAGTGGTTCCATCAAAACGAAGAATATTATGTCGCTAATCGTCCCGCAACTTATTGACTGCTTGTACAATAAATTGATCGAGGAAACCTGTGCATCTTGTATAGCATTGTTTTATTACATATTATTAAGGAATGAACGTATTTTTTTTCTAATTACATTTGAAAATTAATACGAAAAGTTAAGTATTAAGTGACGGTCGGAATGTCGAATTATATAACATTTTAATTAGGAAATTAAAAAACATCATTATTTATTCAAATGTGAATCGTAATTTTTATAGACAAACATTTTCATTTGTGTATTTAACTTGATGCTTCGTAGAATTCTAACCAATTATTTCGCAATCGATGCATGCCTCGGTAACCTGTAATCAAGGCAACATTTAGTTTTAACATTATGCATGAAATATTCGCAATGAAATGTTTCTTGTTGGTTTTTCTTAATAAGTAAAATAATAACCGCTTTTATATTCAACTATTATCCTCCATTAGGAACTTATATTACATGACGTAACAGAATCATATTAGTTTCGATGTAAAATGATACATACAAATCAGAAATTCCATTTAACTAAACCCACTTTGTTACAAGTGCTTGCTGCACACTAATTGTAGTTTACTTTCTCTAGATGCAATATCTAGAATTCTAGAAACGATTTACATTCTGGTATTAGTTGTCGGAATGTGCTTCTCGTAATAGCGTTGAAGATAGTGTTCGTACAATATATTTTTTACTGTTCCATGCTACGGGTATGTCGTTATAGTGTAAATATTGTAATTACAAGTATAAGCTCGTATCTTACCGCTTGCAAGTGCCATGCCCATCCGGCTCGAAGGACCAGTTTTATAGGTTTTAGCTGTAGATTAATACTTATGATTTCATTGAATATTTACTTATACACTGCTAAACGTGAATTACAATGCGGTATTTTTTTTTATTGTCTTCGTTTTGTGGTTATTGTGTTTTAGACACACGTAATGCGAAAATTCCATACTACACATATATCTATCTATTTACTCTGTGGTAATACGCGTAATCTGCGTTTTTAAAAGATTAATGACGATCAAGGAAAACATGGCGGGAAGCCTACGCGCTTTAGAAAGTGTCAACTCGTACTGTTGCTGTATCGTACACTAGGTCCTTAAACTTTGTCATATTAAGAGGAGGAGGGCGTAACAGTGGAACGATAAATAAAACACTACGCATAATTTGTTCCGATTTTTTTCCTTACGATGCTAAGTAAATTAGCTGGAAGAAACCGCTACTTGCGCGACGATACTTTGTAGGATATCTCAAAATTTATAATGTGTTCTTTCGTCACAATTTAGTTAACTAACTTTGATACTTTCTTTGCAGATTCAATA
Source organism: Passova gellias (assembly GCA_018249975.1). Classification (NCBI taxonomy): domain Eukaryota; kingdom Metazoa; phylum Arthropoda; class Insecta; order Lepidoptera; family Hesperiidae; genus Passova; species Passova gellias. The sequence continues at coordinate 4,132 of DWUN01002845.1, forward strand.
TCGCTGCACATCACAATGTGGTCCCATGTGTACAAGGTTGCCGCTTTGATTCTCCTCAGTGCTCTGAGCAAGGGAGAGCTACCGGAAGATGACTTCAGGATAATAAACAAACAAGGTATAATTAGCATGTTCAATTTATGTAATAATCATGTTCGTATATGCTCGAAAGATCTCGGAAAGATTATCGATATCAACTTGCTTAACTGACGCTAATAGTCTTATTCCTACAATCCTGGTAAACGTTTGTTGCTGATGTTGGTCGCTACTTCACTGCAACATAAATAAATTAGGTCTATAACTGTGATGAATCACAACACGTGTACAGTTATCTATAAAAGATGCGGAGCGTTTACTATTCGCATCTTGTATTATCCGTTCGCGTTACGAAAATAACTTCAACTATCCGAATTCGTATCATTGATTTGTGCGATCGTAAAAATTATGTTTACACCGCAAGTGACCTGAACCTAAATATGTACCTAAACAAACTGCATTTAGAAACATGCTTAAATCTCGAACAACAGAATCTAAAGCGAACAGTGAAATATTACGAGAGCGACGATCCAAAGTTGTACGTAAAAGCGTCCGCGCTTTCAAAGTCTGTACTTTTACGGGTTTCCGGTAGCTTTTAAAACTCTAAACGAGCGGCGCAATCAAAGACGTTCTCCTCCTGTTTTTTGTAACGCGGAAAAGAAAATTACGGTTGTTCGTGTCGAATCAATTTCGTGATGCTCAGAGCCAGAAACACAGTTTGGGGTTCCGTGACTAATTAGGAATAGGAAATTGGGTGATCGGTATTCTTAATGACATCGAAATATATTAATGATAAGAATACTGCGTCGGTGCTTGTTGGTGTTTGGTTAAAGGTTTCGCTATAAGTAGTTAGGGAGCTCCAAAAATAACAAAAGGTTAACGTAGGTGCAAATTTATTTAGATGTTTGAGAATATTTAGCCAGCTATGTATAGGAAACGATGTGATAAAGTAGTGATAATTATAATTATACAAGTTGCCTTAATGATCTTTAATCTTAGTGATATGATAACCTTTTTTCAAACGGATGTTTATCAACAGTGAGTCTTGCATGTTAGTAATTATTTTAATGCATACGTACGTTTCCTGATATAATAACCTTTGAGCTCAAAATTACTTTCCAAATACGTGGGTACATATAGTATTATCATTCACAGTAAGAGTATTAATACCCACAGTAAAAGTATTGTTACCCATTTATGGTGATGAAAATATCTTTTAAGAATTCTGTGGCAGTCCTTAATGTTTTCTAAGGTATTTTTTAGTCTAGGCTACAAGCATAGTAATAATATAAAGGAATACTGAAGCATGCTTTACTCTTTATATAAATTGCTTAAATGCAGCGTATTGCAATTCTAAACTCTTGTTATAGGTAAAGGAACAGGTAATTGGAGAGTCGACGACTATGGTCACTCCAAATACCGAGTGTCTAGCTATGCGGGTTTGCAGGAAGACCAGTTCCTCGGTGTCACTTGCATCGCTGATTAGCGTTAGACTCATTTTAGCCTATCAGATAGTGGCCTAAACGTTGTCCTATCTCACTTCGACATTAGAATAATCTAGCGTATAAATTTTAGCGATAAGCAGAACACAGATTTAATAGCGGATCGACAGCTACGTCTTAAGATTCGATATCGATTTCTTAATCGACCGACGGTCGTAATTATATCAGCGGGACTCGATATAAAGATATTACTCGATTATCGTGTTTCCAATTTTTGTGGATACTGACTTAGTTTTAAATTAACTCGTAAGAGATATGAATGTTGACAAGCAGTTTTAAGATCTTCAAAGGTATCCACTTACAGGTTGATTCGCGATGTAGTTTTATACGAAATAATTTTATTTAATAAAAAACATGCAATTTTAACATTTGAGCTTTTTGAAATTGAACAGACACCTGACTTTATAGCAGTTTATGATGATGATATTAAATACATTTCGTTGTAATAACAGTGAACCTTTTGATTGCATGTTCGGGCTTTTAATGTCAAACAGTTTTTATCCTTTTGTAGTATCGAAAACATAAAGACAAGTATCATATTGTAAGGTTTCTTTCCGTTGTCGGTTTAGCTTCAATACAGGATCACGATGCCTTATAAAAGTTGCGCTGGCGTTTTTTCGTCAATTTCCTGACATACCCTTTAAAGGATATAGAAACCAACATGAAATTATTTCCTGCCAAAATTGACAAGTCAGCCGAACGTTTCCACGAACGGGGTTTTAATTTTTGTTTTCTTTGTGTATACGTAGTGTCACACATGTTCGAGTAGAATGTCTGTATCCTTTGTTACTTTTATTAAATCGCCATAATATTTATTGATAACCAAATATATTTATATCTGGTCTGCACGCTAAGTATAACTACATACCTCCATGTTCCAGTTTTACATGTTAGATATATTTTTTTTATAATACTCTCTAAAATATAAAATTCACAAATTCTGTATACAGCAAAAGGTTTGCTCTGCTGTATATTCATTAAAAATTATTTGGAGGCATTTAAGATACTCAATAGTGTACATTGGAGGAGTATGACTCATTGTTAATTAATTAGCAATCGCATCTAGTGCGTGCGTCTAGCCGTCGTAATTGTCACACGCAGGAAGTTGACAGACCCCGAGAATATATCACAGGATGTCGTATTCTTATACGAGTTTGTCCGTCATAGTTAAATGCTCTCATTGCTTCCTAGTAATCGAAAAGAAAATATGTACCATTTACAACTTCTTTTTATCTATGAAAATAATAAGTCTGCAAATGACCTATGATGGTAATCATTTATTTTCTCTGTATAACTGACGTTTTATAAGTAAACAAATTAAGTACTTTATATAGATAGGATCCAATGTTATAAATATAAAATATTTACAAATTTGTATCTTCATCATGAGAACCGTTTCTGTTCTAGAGTGTAGGAGTCAGTTTTGTAAGTTATTTTCATTTCTTTCAACCCGATTATCTATGGTTTTCCATAGATTAAGCAACGTGCAAATGCCGTGGTATACAGGGATCTCTGTTTTGATATTGAATAACCTACATCGTATGGGAAGCGAATAGGTTTTTTGCTAGATATAAATCTTAACTTTGCAGGAAGGCTTCCGTAAAATGCCAGCAATAGCTTAAGAATTGCATGCGTCTTGTATTTGACGGTCAATCGATTTAAATGCTTGACATACTTTAAACGGCTTTATACTTGTTTATTAAGATCTCGGCCGTCTTCCAAGATTTTTTGAATTAAAGAATAATTTCAATAAATCCTAAGCATACAAGCATTAAATATTTGCTCAGTTATCAAGTTTCTTAACACGCGCGTGTTTACCGTGCATTTGACTTACGACCAAATCCATTTGTTTTAGTTTTTTTTTTATTGAAGTACAAATATTATAATATTTATAAGCACTTAACTCAGTCGGTAGTCGACGTTTTTAAATTGATTCAAAAATTTTAACGCGTTCGTTGTTTAACAGTGGTAATTACCGTTTGAAGAGCTTTGGTATATTTATAAGATCGGTTAAAATTGTCCCTATTACACTGGTTGGTTCTTTGTGCCAAATTGATATCCAAACATCTGCATTAGCTCTGTGGTATCTGCATTGAAGTTTACGATTTTACAGATCTCATCGCCACGGACAGCGATATCTTCGAAGATAACGGCACTAAATCATTTTCGCAACTGCTTTTCGATGTGGCAAGGGACCAGGTGCTCGTGGGCGCACGGTGAGTACCTGTGCTATCTCAACGCCATACTTTAGAGTTTTACTTCGTTTATAGACGGTGATCCATTGACGAACTGAAATGTCGCTTTCCATTTAATTCAATAAACGAAACTGCCGGTTTTAATACTGCCTAAGTGTTAATTTTACCACAAGATATATATATGTAGATAGAAAGAGATGCAGTTTGCGTAACGTGCGATTTTTAAGAATACTTCTGACAAGCTGGCGCATTTTAATCGTCCGTGGATCATCGCTTTAACGTTATCCATAAATTCAATTTGACGGTATTATTGTAAAAACGACTTTCCTCGCTGTATTTGGAGACGCCTCAATGGAATGCCTTCGCGACTTATATAATTGTATATTGAGACCAAACGCATGTTCCGTTATGGACGAATTGTTTCGATTGCCCGAGTGGGCTGGAGAAATATGTAGTTAATTATGCTTGGCTGTGTTTTTCATTAAGAAAACATTTTTGAGCGTTACCAAGGCTATACTAAGCATCTATGGAAATAACTTTTTATCATCAATTTAGTCTAATCCAGGTTTTATTACTATAGATAATGTATGCGTTACCTATACATATTTCAGTAATTTTGTGTGTGTATGCATACATACATACATACATAACATCCCGCCAGGTCCCGAACGGAGTAGGCAGAAAGCACCTATATATTGTGTGATATAGTTATATGTACTTGTATATGGGTTTGTATATATTGAGTGCATATATAATTTATAGTTAATGGAATGGAATTTAAGAATATATCACTTTAAATATTATTTTATTAATTTAATTTATAAATGCTATAACAAATTCTGTGGATTGATATTGCAATACATGTGTACATACCAAATTATATAACTATCAAGAGAAATTCGTACAAAAGTCACTTACACGGGCGGTCTTGTCTGTGAAGCAATTTCTGCCAAAGCGCCTTTGGGCAGAGGAGAAAGTATTCTAAATACAAGGTAGGCGTGCGGCGGTATCATCAACATATGTAACGAAGAGTACGGCATCAGTCGAATATTAATGCAATTTCAACTCTTCGGCAACTCAGACTTGACTCAGTGCAGTGTATTGAAAAATATTATGTTTGCGAGTGATTAAATCCAACATTTAGTCGTCATAAGTTTCTTTTAGTTAGTTCGAATGAAGAATTATTGATACATGCTTATATACTTCGTGAAGTTTATGTAATAATGTAGGTGTAGTATAGGTAATATAGTAGTAATTAATAATAACATATATGTATGTATATTTTTTTCAATAATTTTAATCCTGGCTTACTGGGATTTAATACTGTTTTATAGCTTAAATTTCAAATATTCGCTGTACTGGTGAAGGCATGAAACGAATCCTGCATTCCATAGACATGGTATAAAGTATATAATATTTTCTGAACTGTCTGAAGTTCAATCTTCACGACGCGAGCGTGGTTGACTTCGAACTTCGAGAGAATACCTGTGTCTAGCAATAACAATAAAAACCAAATACTAGTTGAAAACACAATTACTCCTTTAGACCAACAGCAAGTGACCTTTCCAAACCTCGATGACCTATATGCTCTAATTTCGTTGACAAATGCCGTTGATTACTATCGCCTTATCTACATAATGGTCGTTTTCTACGTAATATGGTGACTGTGAAATACGGGTACAGTAAATTTTAAAAGGTTAGAATTATGGCTCGTAAAACATCTTAATAGTATTTTAACGTTGATAACGCACTGATAAGGCGTTCAGAGATTGTATCCGAGGTGGAGTTTTCACCATTATTTTGTCCGTTATGTCGTCAATGCGGCTGAAATACACTAGTTTTATTATATTATAATGATAATGATTACAAAATATAGCATTAAAGTTATTACGATTTTTTTATTTTAAATTTTGAATGTAGAAAACTCTGTTTAAATTTCGAATTAAAGTTGGGTGCTAGCCAACAGAGATTGTCATGTGATCCACTTTCTAGAGTATGCTAGACAGATACAGAGAAGAAGAGTATAGTCGATTAAGAATAGACATGAAAATGTTATAGTTATGAAATACTAATTTACCTTTACCTATACCAGTACATGCCGAGCTCTTGAGTAATATGCTCAAATTAAATGGTCTGAAATTGACTCGTCTGCAATCGAGGATATGTTTTCATTGGAAATTTACACAAATACATTATGTATATCTGTGGCATAATATGTGATGGATTGCGGAAATGCATGTTTACTGCACAAAGACACGGAATGACCGACTTTATCGAGGACACGTGGTCGCAGTTCTCAGTATCCACTATATGTGTTCATTAAAAAGTATTTATTACTGAAAAAAAATACATAAACCATGACTAGTGAAATAACACTATTGATTGATGATTAGTGATAGCAGTGATAGCCTAGTGATTTGCAATTCAGCCTCCCACTCCGGGGGTCTGGGTTCGATCCTGGCACCTCTGATTTATTATGTGCGTTTTATAAGTAAAATTTAAATATCACTTGCTATTACGGTGACGGAAAACATCGCGAGGAAACCTGAATACCTTAGAGATTTTATATATTAAATAATAATTTCTGAGGTGTGAAGTCTACCAATCCGCACTTGGCCAGCATGGTAGACTATGGCCTAAATCCTTGTCACTATGAGAGGAGACCCGGTCCAGCAGTGGACCAACAAGAGGGTCGAAAAAAAAATGATTAGTGGTTATGATAATACTATATCAGCTAATTAATTTTATAATGATGTTAAACATAACATTTGCTCTCTGTGATTATGAGATTATGAATGAGTTGGAATGAATTGTCGTATAGTAGATTGATTTAAATTTTTTTTCCATAAACACAATGTTACACCAACGCGGTATGAATTTTAAAGGATATAAATTTGCGAATTAACATTTAAATGGTGCACTTAAAAAAGTTATCAAATGTTTTTTTTTACAACAACGACTGAGTTTTTTATTTACATTTATGATAATGATTTCTATTATATAGTCTCTAGGAGTATATGGGCTTTATACATACAATACTAATAACGTTGCTTTTTGTCAGACTAGTTTCTTTTTTCATTCAACCTAGCGAACAATCTTTCTTATATGCAATAATAGAGGAGGTGCAATCTTCATACTCAAATTGCAAGTTTTCCGGTTTGAAACAAATCACATAAGCCTTGCCCTCCCTAAGAACTGAATTACAATACCGATGGGTGTATCACACAACGGATAATGGCACAAAAAAGGTTACTGTATTGATTTAAAAAAAAATACAGACGAATTGAGTACCTCCTCCTTTTTGAAGTCGGTTAAAAAATAAAGTATCCTAGAACGTATAGACGCAACCCCTTATGCACACAGCTCGAGTCACTCACCTGTTGTCACTTAGTGATATAAGATAGCGCTTATCAGAACTGGCTCATAACGGAACGTTTAATGTGTTTACACTCGTCTTGGGCACGAGAGTAGCTTTAAAAAGCTTTTAAAACGTAAATTAATGACGTTATAAGTTTAATTTTAAAATCGTTCTTAAACACTCTTCAGATTCACCATCAAATTTGAATAACGTCTAATGTCATAAAAGTACTTGTCAACTTTAACTGGCCATAACATGATGGTGTCAGTTCTTGCTAACTTGCATGGTCTTCTGGTGACTCTGGGTATAGTTTCTTATGCAGTTTACCCTAATATTGCATTGGCATCAAGTGAGTGTATGAGTACTTAATTAATTTTTACTTATTTCGGTTACAGGATTTAGTTAGTAGCAGTAAAATAATTTCTAACATTTGACCAGAGCGCACCTACCAACTACCAAGTCAAGTTAAAAGCTTGTCAAAATTAATATTAATTTACAGTAACATTGAATTTATATGTGTGTTTAATCTTATTGACTAAATTATCTATCTTATTGGATCTGGATGCTGATTAGTTTATCTTTTATTTTTGAGTTTCAATGGTCACAAGTTCAAAAAACGTACCAGGTCAGGTTACATACGTATCTAGTTTGGCGGGGAGCTCGTCTCATCTCGCTATCTCATCTTTAAATGCATCTTTTATGTTCGCTACCAGGAATCTGATTTTATCGCCTAGAGCTTTGTAATTAGGCACAAAGAACCGACGAACTTGGCAATGCTAATGAGTTTAAACTGCTGGCCGGTCCACTTTCGCGTGTCAGAACCACTCCGGTAAATGACCTCCGCGCTCGCGTTAAAATGTCGCATAGATAACGCAAGTTAATATGCGTCGTATAAACAAGTAACTATATTATGATGTTACGATAACGGCCCTGTTACACCTTAGTTATATAAGTTGCAACGTACAAATATGTTATTGAACAAGAGTCTGTTACTGTAATTTATAAGATTCTTACGAATGCAATGATCCATACGAATCTTGTATATTACGAAAAAATATGTATTTGTCGATCAAATTAAAATAAAAACAAAATGCACAGAGGGCATATTAAATTCTTTTTCCATTGTGCTATTCTCAGGCTCTAAACGCTTTGGTCGTGGAATGAGCTTTTTAAGCATTTCCTGAGCTTTATGGCATGGGGTATTCGAGATGCAAGTATACCGCACCCTCAAACCCACCAACGTAATTTACATTAATATTTGTTAGGCGTGCCGGCCTATTGAAGTCATAAATCTGCATAATATAACTGTAGTACGAGTTCGTCAGTTAATTAAAATTGCTTTATAACTTGTACATAACTACACGGTTGACATATTCGCGATTAAATGGAGCGATCGACGGTCTTTGCACATGCCGCCTTGTTATTTACTTGGCAACTCGTTATTAATAAGTTATATAAAGGACACCGACCACGCCGCAGTGCACATATGGATATTGCAATATTTACGATCAGATACCAAGGGTAACGTTACTTCAGTGGTCGTAGTGTTTGTGTACTTATAAAAAGATGCGAATCGTATTCACGATCATTATAAAGTTATTAACTGAGACTATGTATGTAAAGTAGGTGGGTACTGAAAGGCTCCAAACCGTGATGTTCGCCCATGGTTAATATTGAAAAACAAAGTACAGTATAATCTCACTAATCCGGCACTATTAAAAACCGGAGGGTGGCGGATTATTGGCATGTTCGGATTACTGGATTATAGTGAAAAAGTCATAGGTAATGAATAGTCATAGG
>DWUN01002846.1:0-13019 GCA_018249975.1 Passova gellias
AAACAAACAAACAAACAAACAAACAAACAAACAAACAAACAAACTCTTCAGCTTTATAATATTAGTATAGATATTAAAAAGACAATATTTGTGAGTTTGTATGTAGGAGATAATCTAACAAACTACTCATCAGATTTTGAAAATTGTTTCACCAGCAGATGCTACATTATCATTGAGCTACTAGCTTTTGCCCGCGACTTCGTCCGCGTGGAATAGTGACTTTGAGCAACATGGAGTATTTCAAAATAAATTATAACCTATATTTTGCCGAGGTCTAATAGCTATATAACAAAACGACTTTCATCGAAATACGGCCATTAGTTTTTGCGTGAAAGCCGGACAACAGACAGATAGACAAAAATTTCAAAATGTTTTTTTTTTTGCTTGTGTTACCTGTACAAAGACCCCTAGGCGTATTTTTTTTAGTTTTTTCTAAATGTATAGAATTGAACTCTTCTACAGTTTTATTATATGTATAGATAGATGATACAGTTTACCAAAACAAAATTTACTTCACTTCTTTTTCTCATATTATTTTATCTTTATCTTTACAGATAGCAATAACTAGGCAGCGATTCTTTTCTCGGGTTTCCTCACTCTTCATGTAATTACTTGTAAATGGAAATAAGGGGAGTTACAATATATTAAATAATTTTGAAATTATAAAACATTTGAATATATAAAAACATTGTGAAATCTTGTATAAAAAAAAAGGTTATTCTTTATAAATTCCCTAGAACAGTAATTATACTTGTACAGATTAGACTGATTTAGTCGCAAAACTAGTTTATGTAATTTATTCATAATTATTACACATTTTTTACATAATTTTAAATTCTACACTGTAGGTACCTTCTCGTCTATCAATGTCAGTATAAGGGTATTACTTTATAATTATTCACAGTAAAACCTTTATGTACAGTGTATTTAATATAAATATAATTCTATGTATTTCAATATATTCTAGTATTTGTCGTAAAATAATAATCAATTCTCTCTCGAAGCAACCTTAGTGTTATTTAGGAGACAGGATCTGTGGTTCAGATGCTATTGAGAGGAGAATTTATTGTTGTTCATAAAACATTAAAATCATTACTAGAGCCCTCCCTAGCTTCTTAGAGTGTACTCGTACTTACGCATTTCTGAGGTAAAGGTCAAAGTTTGAGTTGCTCGGTTTTCTAGAAACTAAAGTTTATTACGTAAACCCACTTTACACGGCCTTTGGGTGTCGTAAAATTTATCAATTTTGTCAACTTTATTGAGAAATTCATGTGCGGCCATGTTTACGGAGATGTGTAAGAGTCGTAAATTTATTTGTGAAGCGGTTGGCGATAATGTCGCCAGATCTTTGATTGATGAATCGCGTTGAACTGTCCACAACGTTCTGAATGTACTAAAAGAAGTGTAAAATCCATTCGCATACTTTAATAAATAGCAAATAAAATGTCTTTAATTGTATTTAAGGAAATAAGTGGTGTTAACTGAAACTGAATCTTAATCGCTAAAGTGCAGATATTGATGGAATATTTTCGATCACTTGTTTATTCTGGACTGCAAATGTCATTGTGAACTTGAGGCCATTGAGTTCCGTTGCATAAATGCACGATTAACTTTTAGTATACGAATGCTGTTTAATTAAGGCTGTTTTGATAAAATACAAATACTGATATTTTGATGTTTTAACTTCGATAACGTTTAAATACTTATATCCAAAACTAAAGAATAAAAACAAAGTGTCTAATCTAGTGCATCTAAGCATATAATGAAAGTATGTATCAGTTATGTACCTATCTGTCTGTAAATAATAAATGCGTTTATGAGGTTTTCAACCACGTTGGATCAAATTATAAGGTAACAGTTGAAACCCTGTAAGATATTATTCATAGGAGAAAGGAAACATTGTCAATGGTTAACGAGAAAGGTCTCACTTTACGTAAATAGTGCAATTAATAGTCCCCACGCTCTTAACATAATAATTCATTAGAAGCGCTCGACAAAACGTCTGCGATTGTTACGGCTGGTGGCAGTAAATAAATCCAACCGCCTACGATCTTTCAAAAGTTACCATAGACAAGGTCCGGAGTGCATTTTGTTTCACCATTTCCACCAGACAGTCAAGGACAGATTTATGCGCCCCTCTATCATCCTACGCAATCCTAGTTTGTAACTAGTTATCCTCAGAGATGATTACACTATCTACTTAATCAAACTACACAGTGTTTTGTTTTTTATTGATATTACATTATACAGTCCAGAGACACGAACCTTATCTTATCTGTAGAGTTGTCATCACAAATCAAATAGGTCTCCCACGTCATCCGCTAACATTACGCAATCACATTTAAATTGTCGTTGACATAGCTGATATTTTTTCAGGAGCTTAATATCTAGGGACCCACAAATTAAAAATATAAAAAAAGGGTCTTGACAGACGGACGGACGGACAACAAAGTGATCCTATAAGGGTTCCGTTTTTCTTTTAAAGGTCCGGAACCCTAAAAAATAACTAAAATCAGCAGTAATGAAATGATATTCTTAAAAAAATCGTTTATCTTGTTTGTTGACTTGCTATAACAGCTGGAACTATAATAAGACTGGAATATGAAGCCTCTGATTATTTATTATTTGAAACTTCATATATTTCCAGTAACGGACGTATAATAATAATTTATTGAAATTATCTTTGGAATTAAGGCCGATTCTTGATTTAGTGATTGTCTTCTCGTTGAATCTCTTCAATCAATCAATGGATTAACCCGTCAAATCTGAAGCGAATCTATTGTACAAAAATTGCCTAAGTGGCCTTGCTGCTTGCTTGCCCAATTTGATAAAAGTAATTACAATTTGGATAGCTATCAATTTGGTTTTTAGCCAATATTGATTGAGCTATAAAATTTACTTTCCAAACTAGAAAAACTTTAAAAAAAATTACTCTCCAAATGGGTTTCTTAATAACAAAAGCTTACATGCAAATTTGCATTTATACGTAGGTAGGCATTTATGATAACAATAACATTTAAAAAAACATACCTATATAACATTGAAAACTATGATCGTCTGGTATCATTAACTCGATTGTTGGCATATTTTCTAGACATTATAAAAAAGACGATATTCATCATAATATATAAATTACAAAACTGTAAACGAAATGGGATTTCTAAGTTTATAGGTCCATTTTAGATCATTAAATGCGCCAGCAGTCGTAAACGCAGGAACGCATGTTTCTCCACAAATCGATCATTACGATCTTCACTTTAACAGTCTAGTGACCTAATATTCATATTTTGTATGCAATCCAAATACTATCTACCCAGACGCAGACCAAACAAATGAGCTCATCACACAATTTTTTGTCCTGAGTGGGAATCGAACCCACGATCTCCTGTTTAGCGGTCAGTTTGTCCAGGATCAAAAGTCCTATAATATTATGTTCTGCAATATGAATAAATTCAAAAAGAAAATGTATTATTTTAGTAACAATATTAATATATTTATAATACGTATTGTCTACACCTAACTCTACTGTCGTATATAATTTGATGATCTTTTCGAACTCATTCTCCATTATGTAAAGTTAAACATTAAATAATTCTTTATCTGAGTTGGAAACCAGTTAGCGGAATATTAATTGTGCACATTTACACCTGTTCTGTCTCGAGTGTGATAGTGACAAAACAATTCAGTTTATACAAATCGATTTTTGTCGAACGTTTTTTATAAATATGCAATAATAATAATGATTTAAGTTGATCGGTCAATTATACTGACGCATGGTTACAATGCGGAACGCGAAATAAAACGTTACCGATATTATCAGTTTAATATCAAACTAGTTGTTGACGTATTCAATTACGTTTAATGAAGAAATCATGTGAAATCTACTGTCCATGTCTGGATAAGAAAACTCTGTGCGTCATAAACATTCGCCAAGGCTAGCCTTTCTTCTTTTAGCGAACATTTACGATGTAGGAAGTGTTGAATAGCATAGAATGCTTTATGAAAAAAACATTTCACGAGTTATATTGACGGGAACTCCACTAGTTGACCTTTGTAAAAGTGCACGTGCGACGTAAAATAAGTGATACGAGTATTGTATACTCGTATTGACTTGTGAGATGCATCGCAATATTGTAACTGTTACTCATTCTGTGTAGTGGTCAAGTTGAGCTAAGAGATGTAGATTCTATATATCAGCAAAACTAATATACAAATAATAGAATATTAACAAGACAATCATTACGTACACAAAACAATGTAATTTACTAATTCTATGTTGAATTAAGTAGATACACTGAATATATCATTAACGACATCAGAATGTTAGGAAAATCAAGTTTAAAACCATAGTCTCTCATAAGCACTCTACGCATCCGGGTTTTTGGCCAGACTGGTTAAAAACTTCTGGACAGATTTGTATGATATTTGGTACACACATTGTCTACAAGCTTGGTTAACGCGTATGATATTTTTAATCCCGATATTCCCACGGGGTCGGAACCGATGCGGGTAACTCCGCGGGACACAGCTAGTCTGTAATATAATAAATTGCAAAATTCTTCAATATTTACCTTATGAATAAAGAAATACTAGATTTTTTCATAGTTCGAGGTGGTAACTGCTCATAAATTTCATTATTGTCCTTTAAAATGGAGAACAATTTGAATAGATACATAATTAGTTTACATTTAAAACGTTAATTCAGACCTACGAATAATTTCTTATGTAAAATACGTAGTGTATTGAGAATTTACACGCAATTCTCGTACGACAACGGCCGGGCCCACATATTTTTGGCCTATTAACATTCTTAGAGAGAAAACCGGTACAAATACCACTATAGTTACATCCTTGAATTGTTTAACTACAATTCAATGTATCAGCTGATGGTCTAACATACTCTTACAATGCAGAATTGAAAATATTTATTTGAACGGTTATAATCAGCTGTCATTTAGTATATTAAAAAAGACATGGTACAACGTGTTTCAGTAGCAAAGTACTATTAATGGAAATAGTGAAATAAAATATAAATGCTTTGTACAATGTTATTAATGAAAATCCTTACATTCTGTATAATTCTTAGACACGTAAAAAGTTTTATATAATAACTCAATTTACGTATAAAATAGTATTAACATATGTAATCGAATAATATTAATATTAAATCATACACCGCTCTAAGGAGCCAATGCCCCGCTACTATTAGATATTCATACGGTTTCAATAGTTTCTTTAAATTCACAGTCTGTCAAAAGTGATCGAATGCAAATTACAGAGCGAACTGAATAACATACGATAGAAGTCAATTGTATACATTGAATACAATGGAACTGCATGATCGATACCTATTCCGATAAATTTCATCCTACATCGTCCTACACAACGGTGCATATGTATGTACGTGCGAGTACCTATGTACACACATATGTAGGTGTTTATGTATACATTGGTATGCGATCTTAAAGCGCTATTCCGCGAAACCAATAGTGTTCGGTGGAAACGACTTTAGAACGCACGCTCGTCATATGACGACAAGGGTTAGGTTTCATTGATCCCTAACGCTTAATCATATACAGGTTACTATTAATTTTCGCATAAGCAGATTCCTACAGCCGTTGATATTTCATTCAATGCATACGTACGTATACCTGCGATTAGTTCTGTTGAGCCGTTGACAGGAACTACAAATGGCACATGATTTCAGCGGATGTTTTATATCGTATAATTGTGACCTACGTATATTTATCTGGATCTACATCACCAGATACAAAATGTCACTTTGTATGCAATCATAAAGTAGTTGAGTTATATTAGAAGGATTTAAGAAAGTATTAATTCCAAAAGTGACTTTCGGTGCCAAGATGTGCTTAAAAATAGTCGAAACATCTTTATTACTAGAAGAGCCGGTCAATAAACAAGCGATTGTGACGACGCGCCAATTTATTGGCTCCGTAATTATGCATGTTGCATGTTTGTACCCATGTGAATGATTGTAAACTAGCTCGATTGATTTCTTCACCTTGAACAACTAGATGTGCTATTATGTATGATAGGTGAATGGACGCCACACAACTTTATATTTCCTTATCAATTTCTTATGCTAATTTGAATTTCGAACTTATACCTCTACAACGAAGTGTTTACCGTTATTATTGAGTCTCAATAAAAATAACGATAGTAACGATGGATACAGATGATAATTAATAATTATGTTTGAACTCAAACGATACGAGCATACGATAAAATGCCAAACAATTAATTTTATTAGTAACATTAAGAGCTTACATAGAGGCACGGTACCTCAAGACTTTCATTAGAGTCTGAATTTACTTTTAACAAATACAGCATTGATTTATAATTTGTTTCACATATAACGCGACTTGACGAAACATACCAATTTTATATCTGCGACGTTTCATTTCTTACTACCAAGTTATACTGCTTCAAAATGGCACTTTTAAAGACCTATTTTAGTTAATATCATTATAATTACGTGGGATAAACAATGTCTGTAACATAATATTCCATATTTCATTGATTATTTAAATATATAAATAATCTTTTAGGAAACTACGCAACGTAGTTTTGTAAATTATCATCATCAATACCACTTCGAACAAAACGAGAACAATATCGCGTCCCAAATCTGTATCGCGTAATACACAGTTGTTAACTTCCCTAAAAAATATATTTGGTACAAACAGATAAAATATCTAAATATTAAATGATCGCTTTCTGCAATGTTAGTGTTGGTAACATATTAGTTGTTAAAATTTAGCCATTATGTGAGCAAAACTCTATGTATAATAAGCAGTGGATATGAATCTAAGAATCCGATTTGAATCACGTACTGTACAGACATTGAAACCCTGATTTAGCGTTCCCGAACGTCGGTTGTATTCTGTGGAACCGTTTGCGAGGCGGCGTTATCAAGCGTTTGCGGATATTCCTGTTCAACGTATACTTGGTGTGGGTTGATAACATGCCCCACGCACCCGTCACGGTGTTTTTGTGCAGTCGTGCATTCTTATCTTCACGCTCTACAAGAATCGGAATTACCCAAATCCAAGCCGCGACTTGAACGAAAATATATGACCATTGTTCATTAGGCAGTGACAAAATATTCTTGTACCCAATCAACGAGTCTTCAACAATGGATAGAGTAAAGAAATTCATGTAACGTTCTTTATTAGGCTCTTAAAATTTGGTAGCGCAATTGTAGTTTTATTAATAAATAAATGTTTTGTCGTATCATTTTATTAATACGTCGGTTTGATTTTATAGTCAATCAATATTTGTTGATCTCGTTTTTTGAAGATAGCTTCATTAATGTATGTATCACTACATAGTATAAAACAAAGTCACTTACCGCCGTCTGTCTCTATGTATGCTTGATCTTTAACATTACGCACCGGATTTTGATGCGGTTTTTTTTAATAGATAGAGTGATTCAAGAGGCAGCTTTATATGTATAACTAGCTTTTGCCAGCGACTTCGTCCGCGTGGAATAGTGACTTTGGGCAGCATTTATAATTTCCTAGGATACTATTATTGCAAAAGACAGTATCCAACGCAGACGAAGTCGCGGGCAAAAGCTAGTACGTATATATAGAGGTGTATAGTCGTCATGATTGTTTAATGTGACTGTCAAAACGTTACCGCCGCACTAGACGAGGACGTAAGAAGTAGAACCGGTTGGACGGCACGGGTCAGGGGTTCGGTTAGCTTCCGAAACACTGGAACGTCGTGATGTTATCTAGATTAAATTATTTCTCTACTCGCTTTCAATAAGTTAGTAAGATCTCGCGTTTATTGATACGTTTATATGAATCGCATTACCACGTGATGTGATTTACTCGTATTACTGAAATTTTCATCAATTTTCACGAAACCTATTCCTTGTGTGATACTCGCGTGTATTGATACTGTTTTATACTTCGTACTTTATAATGGGTACCGTTTAAAAATACTCGTCGATTAATATATCGAATACGATGAAAAATAAAGTATTAAAAATTTGACACTCGGTGCTTTCTGCCTACCCTGTTATGGGGGTATCGTGCTAATAATAAAAATATAACAATAATAACATTTCTTCATTTCAATTAAATTTATTATGTAATTGTACAAACTAATAGGGAGACGTTATTGATAATACATAAAGCTAGCAGCGATAAGCTTGTATCGGCCGCAATAGTATTAAATAATGTCAGGTTAAACTGTTGTCAGTCCCCAAGGAGCGTTATACGGAGCCGGCCCAACCGGCGCTACCGGTCCGCTGGACAATGCTCCAGACAAAGACGCTGACGGATGCCCCGGCTTCACGCACCCGCGCCCGCGTCCGCCCCCGCGCCCGCGCGCGTTCCTAACTCCAACTACACATGCTATACATATTTACTTACCTAGTACACTACAGCTTTGCAATGAAATTAGACACAGTAATAAGAACTTTAAGAAGTGTCGGGATCGGATCAAGCTCTATCTACAGTTTACATCCTCTACTACATATATAGTTACATGTCTTGTCATGTCATGTCTTGAAGATTAAATAGTTATCGAACAAAAGTTACTGATATCATGGATCGACTACTCTATATAGGTTTGTAGAGGAACAAGATTTGAATAAGAATGAAACGTATTTAAAACAATTAATACTTGCCTACCAGTGTAGCTGCTGCTCAATTATTTTTTGTGACTTCAACATAACCCAACAAAGTAACGATACAGTATACTAATACATATGTATGTTTATAATAATAACCTTAAATCGAAATAAAATGTTGTTAAGTGGAACGTAATTTACATGTCATTATTGTTTGCATATTGTCAACAGCGAACCAACAAATGTCATATAAACTTGTAACTGATACTTCCATAATAAGGCTTAATATTTCTTTTTAAGGGCAGGCACATGTTTTTACTGGACATTGTTTCAACTGAAACATAACAGTACATTGTTGGAAAAGGAATAATATAAAAACCAGCGTATACCTTAAAAGTAGCCGATCCCAAATTCGAATGCAGATAGTGTGACAATTCCGATGTAAGCACGGCGACATCAATACGATTTACAATTTTATTAACTCTAGGTAGAGTCCCTTCGAAAAAATTTCTTTACCGACATTGCTTTTCCCAAAATTCCCAAAAACAAATGACTCTAGACATTGAGTCCGAACTCTACATAGTATGTATATAGCTTGTAGCCGGTTCAGCAACCTTCTCTATGATCAATCATACTACTTTAATTGAACTTTCAGACGATACGTTTCCGTTCAGGCGTGTTGCAATTGATTTATTTGACTGTTCGACTATCAGAGTTTCAATACGAATTAATGATCACTTTAAAATATCTGCATTCAAAATGTTAAACCTCTAGGATTCAAAATAATTCGATGTAGAAAACCCGATAAAAGTATTGATCCATTAAATCTTTTAATTAAAAAAAGGAGACTAATATTTAAATAATATCTTGTTGTCATACTATACTAGAAATTATAATAAAGTATAATAATATTGATCAATATTCCAGCGAATCAAATAAGAGGCTAGAACCAATACACAATGGAATGATCACAGAAAATTTTATTACAAATAAAGAATTCATTTTCTTGATGTGTACATAAATACAAATACCTACTTCATTTGAAATGTCTTTTTGAGGCATTTTTCCCAAAGTATAAACTGCGAGGTTTAGCCTTTGCGCGAAATACTCGCTAGCCGTTTAGCCATCAGAAATAAGAAGAACTTAACTTTTAATTGATAATAATGGATAATAAAAAGTATTAATTCGTTATCGATTTTCGCGTAGTAATAAGTGACAGTATGATACGAGCTAAATCTTCTTTATCTACTGTTTGATTACGGAAGAGTATGGTGTAGGTCGTACGTCATTATTAGTCTAGACACGAATCGGGTCAGCGCTGAGATTAGGCGCTGTACACACAGAGATATCTGCCATTCTGATAACGCGAAACGAGATGATACCGGGAAATCGGGGAGTTATAAAGATTATGTTTTAATTTAGCATAAAATTTACTATTACTACTACTATGTTCTAATATAAATTCTGAGAAATAAATAACTACTCGGTCATATCATTTGATATGACCGTGCGTAAAGACGTCAAGCCTTAATTATAATAAATTATTGTGATACTTAAATAAATAATGTCGTATAAGTGATAAATTAAATGTTATTACTATTTTTAGTTTAGTTATTACTATTATTAGTAGTTATTTTAGTCGTGTATTATTTTTATATGGTATTTAAAATTCTACATAATACTACAAGTAATCTTTATATACTCGTACACGTATAATAGGAAAAATATGAGTGCTTTATAAAGTATTATATTTTTTATACCTATATTTGTAATTGAGCAGTAAATGGAACGTTTTACGAATACAATATTTGTATACTTACATATGTGCCTACATAAAATAACTGATAGTATTCTAATTGTAACAAAATAAAACTTTTACGTAGTTACTATACATAGGTATCGCACTTTAGAAATGGAACAAAGGCAGAAATGAAAAGGGAATAAACGTAAACGACTTTCAAAAGAAATATTACGAACGTTAAAGAACAAGCCGGCACTGTAACATGTCCGTTTTGACAACGGATAAATTCCTCACGTACGCCGGCCGCCGAGTCGCTGAACTTAATTACAACAGGGATCATAAAATCTCACAACAAACACTAAATTTAACAATCACCGTGGCGCCGAACGCTCCCTGGCAACAGAGGAAAAAAAACAAATGATACGGAGAAGTCACGATGACTGGCGCCCATCTTATCTCCCGCACGTGGGCTGTCTACCTTTCCCTTTGACTTTTTATTCCTAGAACACATTCTCGACTGCCGAAGGGTACCAATGTTTACCTTCTCCTTTACAAACAATTTTAAACGTAGTTTGATTTTATATTATTGCGTTTCATTTACTCATCACCTATATATTCGTTTTATTAACGCAGACTCAATAAGGAAATATTTCTTTGATGCTACCGACAGACGTATAAAAGTAATATCATCAATACTTACACCTATGAATGGTTAAACGATTCGACCTTTTTATGTAATTTATACGCCCAACATCAATAATGGCGAATGCTTATGGTAAAACCAACATGTCTGTCAATCAATCCTGTTTTGGTGCAATTCTACTAAAGAAAACTTCGCCTTTTGTAGAGGTTATGGTAGCGGCCTCCAAACACCTTTTTTATTGCAGATAAAATTAATGTCAGTAGTAATGTTTGATTTATCGATACGTATTAATATTATGAATCTAGTTTTATTGTAATATTAAAATTGTTCTACATTCATAGCTATTTATATAGCATACTGATAAAATTTAAGATATATTTTGACTTTAATTAAGCGCGAACATCTTGTATATTTTTACTGTGTATCTACGTATCTAACAAGTGATACGTAAGTGGGAATAGTTAGAGATAAAATTATCTTGCTAATAACGAAAAATTATGTAACAGATGGTACCACTTGAGAGATAGCAACTTTACGCACCGGTCGGTTAGATTGTGCCCGAGGATCGTCTCATTGCGCTCTCAGCTCGAGTGATTGTTTTTTGCTAATAATCAAGTATTCACTAACATCAGATTTCTATTTAAAAACCAATCGTATGTTATATTTTAGTTAGGTGAGTGCAAAAACATTCGATTGATACCCGTTTAGTAATATAACTCAAATATCGGAGAGTAATGCGTGTAAATATAAATAAATTGGACTGGTTTGTTCAATTTTATCAGATAGAAGTGTATAATGTGTAAAATTAAAATGAATTGTTATCGTAATTGCGTTGCCTCTTAAACTATCAATGTTATTGTTATAGTACAACATTATCTTGTAACATTTACTGGACAACTGTAATTAACATTGTTAATCTTATTTATAATTATATTATTATTTTTAGATTATCATGATGTTTTCCTTTACAGGTCCATTATAATGAAATTGTACCGGAGGCGGATAACAACAGTGTTATCGAATTCAAAGTATAAGCACACGTATGAGCATTATATATAGATCGGTTTGCCTTATAAATAGTAACATCCGGATAAAAATTAGTAGTATGGTAAATCCGTAGCAAACCGAAGATTGAGGGGCGGCATCAATAGTTATAAGATGCGTGCTAGCGGCGGCCGAGTGCTCAGAAAGATGGATATATGGTGTTCCATGTTCAAACTACTACTGTTCCAAATGATAATGATGCAATGCAGCGCTAAGTTCATACCGTTAGCTAGCACGCCCGAGAAATACGTGGACGACGAATTAGGCGAAAAAGTCCAGGAAGATATCAGTAACCTCATTTATACTGGTGAGTACATTACTTTTGTAATAAGAAAAAATGCTGTTTTTATTTAATGTGTATGTTTAAGTGTTAATTCAGCCTTTAGTGGCATCGCTCATGTAAATACTTACTCAATTAATTAAAATTTATTTAAACAGATACGCATCGTAAAAATCGGCAATTTGGTGTAGCGTAAACAATTAAAATTGACGTTTTGGGAAGATAAATTTTAATGTTGAATTTATGATCTCGTAAACCTAATCTTGTATGTTGTTTTGTGGTTGTCACATGGCTTGAATGGTGGCTTGAAATGCTGATAATTGGATTCGAGTCTCGTGTGACGGCCCGAGATTGCCTTTGAAGGATTATCTTAGGCATGTGTCAGTAGATTTTTGACGGCGGCGGAGTTGGGTTTGGCCTCATCTCCTTTTATGTTAAGCACCTCGGGAATAACTCTGTATTATTCTTCTCTTTGTAAAACGTAAACAGGTTGATTTAATAAAGAATACGCGCTTCAGAGAGATGAATGGTCCGTTTCATGTAATTAATAAACATGTTGTATCGAAAGTAAAATGATCTACCGAGGAGGTACGCTCGAGCGCGACGATAACATACAACAGCGTTCAGGCAAGTTCGTCAGATTTTCTTCTTAAAATCATTAGCATACAATCTTTTTTATTATATATGTAAATCGTCTTTTAACCGA
>DWUN01002847.1:0-13019 GCA_018249975.1 Passova gellias
GTCTGTTAATACAATTTTCTTTAACATGGACAATTTTCATGTAACTGACATCACTGCTAGACTTACCGCCGCCATTTCGGTAGCACAAATAGGGAAACCGCCAAAGGTTACCGATACCAACAGCGTAGCCGAGACAAGACAGAAGATACTCCAACTGGCTACCCCAGCGTTCGGTCGATCCTCCCGCCATTTACACTGAACTAAATCAGTGGTAACTGTAGTTTGTGATGCGATCACACGCATTACTGACCCTCAACAAACAAATTGAGGATGTGACTGTTTATTGTGCTGTCGTTTCGAATCTATTTCAAGAGTTATCTGTCCCTACGGTTTCTTATGATGCAACTTGTTGTGCAACTAGGATGTAATTGTGCCGAACTTTTCAATCTGTGGTAATAGATTTAATGCTATCACCAATATTGTAGTAAGAGAATACGAATATGGCGATTTTAATTACACGTACAAGGAGATTATTGGTAAATAATCTCATCATTGAGTAACTGATAAGTTTTTAATACTATAACAACCAGGGTTATAGATGGGTAAGTACTAATATTGAGATATCAATAAAAACGAATACCATTGTCTCCATTTATTACTAAAAAATGTAGTATAATAATATTAATTTTCGTCAGTCCTGGCTGGATGAAAATATGTGGCAGGTTTAAAACAAAACGTTTTAAATACATTCGAATCAAGCCTTTAACGTGTCGATACCAAAACCAACATGGCACGTGAAGTTATCTGGCGGCTGTTGTCTCGAGGAAGTTGCATCGTTCTCTTGTTTAGGTTTGGGAGTCTTAACAGGAGCTTGACTGTACTGTAATATCTGGTTTAAAAATAGCACTAATTATTAAACCTAACGGAGAATACAGATAGTACCAAGAACTTCTAAAAATTCAATGGTCCACGATTTTTTCGGGTGACAAAAATAACAAAGGAGCAAGCAGCATGTCGTCTATGGACGACCAACCAGCAACCAACCTCCACCGAGTGGACTGTAGGAATAGGACTATTAACGTTAGTTCAGTATTTATCGGAATAGGACTATTAGTGTTAACTTAACATTAAGGAGGTTGTACCTTTTTAAGGCTACTTCTCTAACGCCTAAGTCTTATTGTTCCTTTACTACAATTTTTCTGTATCAATGATATTGTTTAATTCGATTGCATATGCCAGAGTCAACCTACCTATCCACGGCTTCTTACAGGAGTATCATCTAACATTGCAATATATACCTAAGTTAAATAATTGCTTTTGTGAAAGTATTTTTTTTATGGAATTACAATTACCGATAAGTCACCGTCACCCCAATGCATGGCATTATTAGTGGCCAGCGTGTCGTCCCAATGAAAGTGCTGAGAATGTTGACTCCAGTCTGGTCTCTTGAGCTCACATCGGATTGTTGCGAGTATCACTCTGTATTCGCCGCCCGGCTTGAAAGTAGTCGTGCTTTTCTTGTCGCTTTTGGCTGGCTTTGCTACATATGTCTCGAAGTGAAATAAAAATAAAGACTGTCACACACTGTATGACTTTTTTTAAGTAGTGCTTTTTTGATAATACTCTTGCGTAATGAAGTAATTACGTAATTTAAAAATGTAAATTGATAAAACTAGTGTTTTCGTAGAGTTCGACAATATGTTAAATAATGCCGTGAAAATTATCTACCCTAGAACTTACCCTAGTAACTAGTACGATACTGAGATACCCCAATCTGACGACCTATTCTATTGTTTGCTCGATTTTGTTTGAGAACATCAATTAATATATTTCTGTGGTGCCTGCAAGTTATTTTATCCTATACCTATTTAACCTATAGATCATTCACATTTAGGTATACATACCACTGTGTAAACAATTCTAATAGTGACAACAGTTCGAAAGGTGTTCCTTAAAGCGACAAGATCAGGACAGAATATCCTAACGGTTGGTTCTTGGAAGTTCATCACTTTGTTCCATTGCACTTTGTTACTCTCGAACGTCGTGTAATGTCGAATCTCGCGAGAATTTTTCACGGTCAGCCGGGTGTAAATGTCAGATTCTTGACAGGACATTTCTGTATCTGGTGCTATGTGTGAAAAATAAAAAAAAACAGTTTTTAAGATTCTTTTATGTTTTCAATAGTCAAACGGTTGCTGCACGTTTGGCTGACTAATATTTATTCACTATTTTTTAGAAAAAGACAATACTGTTATTTTTTATAAGATTTTTGTCATAACTTTTATATCATAAGCATCCTATATAAATGATATGGCCAGAAAAAATTGGAGAGTATTTAAATTACCGGATAAAATTAAAGGTAAACGCGTTTAAATATGGCGGTTTTATGTGTATGAGATATGTTCTAGCTTCCACACAGGCAAAGCCGTGATCTGTAGGTAATATTATCTATAGTATTACTTACCGACAACTGCCTTACTCTCCACACAAGATGGTATAGGCCACTCGTAATCCTCGGGAGGTGGTAACATCTCGATCAACGATTTATTGTCCCGATACATAAGGAACCCTCGTCTCGTGGAGTCAAGAAGAGGGAGATCCAGCTCAACGTGAAATGCTGTTGTGGTACCCTATATTATACGATATGCTATATTTTTTGGTAGAGTATCATATATTATGTCTGTGTTAAAGTAATAAAACAATATTTACGGTACAATATGGTGTAAAAATAAATTTTCACTGTACACCACGTCTTACGTTCATTGGAACACCTGAACCCGATCCTAAATGAATGAACACGTAAATTCTCCATTGTCTGTGATGGGAAGATCAATTACTATTGTATCGCTATAGTTTTTTATAAATGTAGCCTCGTGAGCAGATGGGTCGCTTGCTGATAAATTCTTGCCACCGCTTGTAGACATTTGCAACACCGGTAGAGTCGTTAACACGTTACCGCTTTGGATGGATAGCTGTTTGTGGGCCTTCCTCGAAGAGCCCCATAACAGCTCTCCGGGAATACCTCAAAAGGAAGTTGCTTGATTATTATCACTAGTTCTAGATATCAATTCGGTAAGTGATACCTTTTCTGGTTTCGGCGGCTGCGCAACAGACATGATGCGGAAAACCGTAAAATTGAAGTAGGCGGAACGAAGATCGTCCGGGTGTGGTTCGAATGGTTCTATAGAGCGGTCGGTGGGTAAAATTTCACGCGAGTCCAACCAAAGAAGGCGTGGTAATCTCATGAGAGTAGTCCTTGCGTACGCCGCGCACATCTTAAAAGATGACATTTGTTTTCAAACCTTTTTAATACCCGTTGAACACAGGTTTACTATAGTAACAGAAGGTCAAATGTCGTAGTCTACCACGCTTGCCAAGTGCGGGTATGCAGACTTTACTGATTGTAGATATCTTATAGAAAACTTCACGTGCGCAGATTTCCTGAAGATGTCAAAAAATGTACGTAACTTTAAAGTCAGAAGCGCAAAATCCTGGAGCAAGTATAGAGTATATTTATATATTTTCACTTGCGATGGAGACCACTTCAAATTAAAGCCTTAATAATATTAATACAAATTTTACTCTAAGCTATCGCAATCTGTGCGATAAGACCGCCTATTGGATACTACTTTGTGTACGCCTATTTCAATTTGTTCTTGTTTATAAAGTTTTAGTGTTCAATAAAGTATATTATTATTAGTTATATCTCAGTGTAGGATTAAGAGCAAACTATTGAAAGACAATTATAATATGGAAGATTTGGTTATGTTGTTTGGTTAGGTTTAGTATAATATGGAACTATAGTACTACAAAAAATAATAATAGGAAAATTTTGCATTTGTACCAAATAATAAGAAATAAAAATAAAAATTAAATTAAGAACCAGAAACGAATAATGGTTTCTTAGATTACTTGAAGGGGCGATATTATGTTTTAATAATTATCGACAAATAGAAATGTTTTATTATATAGTACAGCGCCATCTATGAATGGATATATACACTACTATGACCCACGCATACCGAACATGGATTCCCGGCGAGAACTAATGATTTGACGTTTTGTAACACAGCTAGAGCATCAAGTAATGTTTCGAGCTCACAGATGTCGTTGTCAGACAGATCCAAAACGGACAAGGGTTGCGGCAGCCTTGACAAGCATCCAATAGTATCTGTTATAACAGGCAATTATTTGAATTTGTATATCTGTCAATAATGCTAAGAGTAATTATTGTAAGGGCGCTAAGAATTAAAATGTAAAATCGTAAAATTATCATTTCAGAGTTAAGAAAATTATAAGTATATCAATTCTACCTTAATGTTGTTCCAATTACCTGTAGTTAAAAAGTTTCTGCTTAACCCTAAGTAAAGTAAGTCCATGGGTAAGTCTTCAACAAAACCTACATTACTTATGCGATTGGCTTGGAGTTCAAGAAATCTTAAGGAAGATGTGATAAATTTTGTATTTACTTCACTTACAAAGTTTCCGCATAAACTCAAAGTTACGAGGTTTTTAAATTCAGCTAATTTTTCGTCTAAATCTGTCACCTGAAGCGCAATTTTCGGATTGTGTGAAAATTTTCTTTCATTATGATATAATTATTCTTTATTATCTACTCTATTATGTTAGACTTGTTAAAATTAAGTAACGTACCTCAGAATCGTTCAATCTTAAAACAGCTACCATTTTTAAATTTTTTTTCAATGATTTGCGGTCGTTAATTTGAACAGCTTTTTTTATCAGAGAAATTATATCGTCTGTTATAGAATTTGCACTACGAAAACATATTTTTCCTTCCTCGTTCGCAAACTTATCATTGTCCCAAAGAGCGATAGGCAATATAACTTCCCATTGCTCCTGTAAACTCAGTTTCGATTTATTTTCAAGAAAACCGTGCAAAAAGCTTTTTTCGATTTTATTTTGTAATGCTTTGGAAAATGTAACTTCAGGAAGATCGTTAAGATGACACCGTTGTTTGTGATGCCTTGCTGCATCCTCTAGTAGAGTCCAATCTATGCCAGTTTCTATCCGGCTTTGATAACCTGAAATAGTGGTAATCCAATTCTAGACGTATTTTACAGATTATAAATATATACCGTTATTGTCAGACAAATATTACGTTTAAGCAAAAGAACGCCTCAGTTGCAGCTAGGATTTTTTTAAATAATCGCAGTGTTTATGCATTCATTTGCTTACCCTCAATGGCATCATCGGGAATAAAATTAAGGCTGGCGTTACTAATATCTGGTCGTAGAACTTGTGGTGGAGGTTTCTTTACGACGTCTTTGGGCGGCATGTTTTTATTTGCATCTGATAAAAAACAAATAAAATCGATACAATTTTGTTTGGACAAATAACTAGCTACAAGTGACAATAAACTTCAACTGTAACAGCTATTTTATTATAATTATTACTAATCTCATCTCTGTCTATGGAAAATGAACAGTATACATTTTTATTATTTTCTTAAATAACTGATAACAATTAATTTATTAAATAACTGCTCTCAAATAACTAGAGGTAAATTAATAACTTTCGAGATGGACCTAACATACATATCTTTAAATCTCTTAATCGTAAATGATCTATAGGCACGAGCCCTATTCTTCGATGTACTTAGTGACGTTTATCCAAAATTTCAGGCATCACACGTCTTTAACTCATTACAAGAAATACGTGTCATATTAATGAAAGTACCACAGGGAGTACCGACCATACTAAATATTAATAAAATACATAAATTAATAAATGTAAACTATATCCATAACATAAGCTCTGTTATGTATTTCATGATTGTATAAATATATACATTTCTTTTGAACTTCTTATTCTTTTGTAATTAGCTTTTGCATTTATTTTGTCTTTACTAGCAATCACGTTTTCACACATTTTCCGACAGAGTCGATAAAGCAGTTTTTAAGCGATGTTTCTATCATTTTTCACTAGAGGTCGCTGTACTTATTGTATAATGAAAAAGGTGCGAATCGCGACAGTGAGCAGTGAGCACACGATTGTCTGTCAATGTGTGTGTCACATAATAAAAAAGTGTTGCTAATTTAGTTATACGTACGTCAGATAATTCATTCATTTGTATAGAGTAGCGAGTCGTGCAACGCGCGTTCGCGACATTATACGATGGACGTTAGTTGCGTGGCATATATACTTGTGAGAAACCGCGTGTAGTTATTTTCCGAATGACACAATGCGAACGATTTGTGCGTGCGTCCTATGAAATGACATTGACATTAGGTGTGACGTGCTGCGCGGGAAGTTTGAGTAAACTTTCCCGGAGAATAAAGTTGCGCATATAATAATAGTAATAGGAAATATCGCACCTGTGGAACAGCGCGTTCTAAGTGAAAGTAACTTGTGATCGAAGTTGTTGACATTGTTTACGCTCGGACTCTTGTCGCCCTTGTGCGATTGGCAAAAGACCATATATGTGAAGAATTTATGAGTGCTTCCTGCATAAATCTACTTTAGAATCGGCATTTAACTGATTCGAAGGTAAAAAACACTGGTGTTGATAACAATAAACTAAATTAAATTAACAAACGTAATATTTGTTTCTCTGTAGATTAAAACTTTATTTATTGTGGAAATAAATTGTATTGCCTTTTTATGGTCAATACCTAATTTTAAGATTGGTGTGGTAATGAAAATAAATTAAGAGAATATTATTTTTTAGGATTCTTAGCATCGTTACAATTCAGAGGACTCTTTTTAAAAAGGCATTCGTTAGAAATATAGTTTTAATTCGCCTTTTACGTAATGGGTGGTGTTAAACAAACTACCACTAGCTACTCCCGAATGCTTTTCAGTTCAAAAGATTATTGTTTATGACGCCAGGAAATAAAGAAAATTGTTTTTAATGAGTAGTAACTAAGAAGTAAGAACATAATTGAAATAATTTACTAGGTAGGTAAATAAGGAAGTATCTAACGACATAAGGAAAATAACAAAGGACATAAACATTTTTGTAATAAATAGGATAATTTCGTAACATTCGCAGAAGAAACGATTTGCTGGCTTATAAGGTGTAGTTTATTTTTAAATTATATACCATAATTTTGAACGTCACAGTCCAGTCCATCTCGTATTAAGACCCAATTCAGCCTTCGATCTAATTGACGTATTTAAAGAATTCTGTCCTGGATCGATCTTCGAAAGTACAAGTACTATACTTTTAAGCTGCTGCTAGGACCTGAAAGCAAATTACGTGCGATCTTTGTCCAACAATGAAACAATAAAATAATTGTAAAAATACACGATTGGCTCTACACAAACGCTCTGACCTATAAAGCTAGTCAATACATCGTATATATTGTTGTAGATCACTTTGTTCATATTTTTTCATCAATACGTCATTAGTTATTAAGATCGTTACTGCGATTGCGGTTAACGAGATTTCACGTGGTTGTTAAAAAAAATGTGGTAAATCAAGTTTTTTCTATACCGATAATAATGTAGAGACAGAACACGGTCCGACAATATCACGTTTTCATTCAGAACCCTTGACATTTGCGATTGATAATTGGAATTATAATTATTGATTGATATGTATATAGTACCTACAGAAAGTTTAGTTGATGGTCTATAAATCGCATTGCCAATTTTAATTCTGTGTCCTTAAACTGAACGCAATAGAAAATTTTACAAATATTCCGAATTGAATTTAAATTCTATCACTTCTTGTTAAAGTATTTATGTATAAAATATAAATTGCTTTGAAGAAAGTAAAAAGATACAAATTTAATCAAATATATTCAAGGCTGCCCAGATTCCACAAAACAAACACTTATTATTCTAAAAGGCTTGCTTGTCTGTTTTTTTGTTCTCGTTATTAGGTATTACGCTGAGTCTGTCGTAATCATTCCTTAGATTATTAAATGACATGTAAGCAATTTAAAATGTTGCATTGTTTAAATACAATAGTCTGTTTTTATTACAGACTTCGTTAATATTATGTTGGTTGTGGTGAAGATTAACTGTGTATTGTTAAAGAATCGGTGAAATCAAAAAGTGTACAACAACAACAAAATGTTACTTTACTTACAGTATTTTTTTAATTCCTTTAACGTTTTAAAAGTATTTTTCAATTTAATATCTTTAAAAATTCGGCGAATGAACTTTGACATGCTTTGACCGTAATGTCTTTCCTTCACTTTTTAAAATTCTAAAACACGTAAGTTGTTGGATGATCAACAAATGTAAATTGTCGAAAATAAAAATTAAACAAATTAATTACTTAAGATAAATATAATATAAATTTTTTATTTGTTTTAAATTATAAAGTTGCGAAAACATGATAGTTATCACTCAACAAACAATTACGAATTTGTTCAAGTGGTTACGAAGTAAGCGTTTCATAATTAATTGCACTCGGATACAGAAAAACAATGGAACGGGTGCACAGATTACATAATGACACAGATAATAATAAAATTGTTACGCTTTTAACGAATCTCAATTACTCTCGTGTGACGCTCATTAATAAATTTATTTCAACCATTTTGTAATAATTATGTTCGAAATGTTGGTTAAATTGGGATACAAATTATAACAGCGCTCTCATTTGCGATGCTAGTGCATTGTTATGGCCTACAAGTGGCGTCATTAATTTTAATAACCATTTAGAAAATACTTACAGATTGCGATTGTAATTATTATCTAATGATTTTTTTTTTATACAATGTGAACAAGAACAATAAGTTAATAAACAATAGTTTAGAAGTTTTGCCAATCGTACAGATCTAGTAGAATCAATTTTCCCGAACCTACTCTTCATGTCTAATTCGTTATACAATATCACAGTGTGTCCAAGTGTACGGACAATTGTAGAATACTATTTCAATCATGTTATTTGTTTTTTTAAATTGCATAAAATTAACGATACGCGTATAATATTAATTTAGAGGTTTATTATATTAAGCTTTGATAAACAACTAGCGACACAGTACTGCACGTTTCTCGGTAGCCGGAGTACGGTTACCTTGCTCCAACTGTGTTGCCCATAGCTCATTCGATCCGGTTCCAATATGGATTAGTATAATATGTCAACTAATTAAATATACGTGTAATACATACGTGTGTGTACTCCTATGTCTTAGTGGCGGTCCGTTTGTAAAATAAATTAAGAACTTCGGCTGTGGCAAGGTTTAGCTGTTATATAACAATAACAATTGAATCGATGGAGTTTCGGGATGGAGTTTGTGTTTCATATAGTAATAATTTTTGCGAAATAAGATTTATTTACCAACATGCATTCTTCACACACATGTATAAATAATATAACAACATAAAGTACTGAGATCCCAATAGATCCCAATAGAGATGATTACTCATCACTGTTGTATATTCCATATCATCATTTAGATTTTGTCCGGTCGGGAATCGACCTCTGAATCGTTTGCGCCTTCGAACATCGTAACAAACGTGCCATCGTAATAATATAAGCATATTACGGCTTTCCTCGTTTGCAGTCGGTTTTCTGCTGCGAAACGGAAATGAGTAATGCAATTGCAAGACTACACAGATTCCATATTAATAGGTTCAAATCGATCGGAACGCTTGTACGATATATTATCATAGAAGTGTACATAAGTCCAATGTACAATTGAATGGCACCTTTGCCGTCTTTCTTCGTCCAATCTATGTTTAGATTTCAATAAGAGAATGCTCGCTCATACCCCATATTCAATTACACGTTCGATATTTTTCTTCGTCTCCATTATTTTTATACCGCCGCTGCTTTATATCAGTGTAGTGTCTAAATTTAAATATATTTTGAGTCTGTGGCAAATGCATTCATTGAATACAGAGAATGTGAATTGCATTTTTGTATTAGCCAAGAACTTAACGATCGGTGTAGCTGCGATACCGAAATTAGATTTGTTAATTTAATGTAATGTAAAGTTTTGTAAAACGTATACGACTTGGACTGGAGGCCGTTACTTTGTTTTGGATTGTATACAATTTTTTGGACGCCAAAATTTAATAAGCTATAAGCGTTTGCAATTCGAAAATTTGGATAGTAGGGTCTACTAGCATCATATACGTCTACCAATATGATTCCAAGATTAATCAAAGGATAAAAATATGTGCCTTCTCAGTGAAGGGAAAAGAGATCCGTGGGTTTACCTACTTTAAGCCATATTGCCAATAAAAGGCAAATTTGAATTAAATTTGATGCATTGTTTGTCTATTTTTCGCTCAACTGGAATGTTATATAAATTTGCAACAACTTTTACATACTATGTAACGACTTCATTTTATGTATGCATATGTATACGACATTGGTAATGAAGCGTTAATCTTGATTACAATACATGTATTAAATATTAAGTTTTCCATGACATTTTTTATTGACGTGTAATGATTTTAAACATCTGCCACGCCCCGTGGTCGAGTGGTTAGAGACCCTGACTGCAAAATCGGGGGCTGTGGGTTAGATTTCCAACCAGGACAAACATTGAATTTGTGTGTACAGCACATTTGTTTGTTCTGTGGATGGGTGTAAAATCTATAAAGTATTATATTGTATGTATATATGCATGTTTATAAGCTGTCCAGTTACAATAACACAGGCATTGAATTGCCTAATTTGAAATCAGATAGTCGTGTGTGGAATTGTACCAATTATTATTCTCCATGAATAATAATTTTTAAGTTGCCGTAGATTAAGGAAAAACCAAAATTGTCTATTACATTGCAGATACGTTGCAACAATGACGTTCACGATGTCCGAGGGCGGTTTCGGGATGGGCGACTACGTGTCGTTCGGGGTGCTGTGCGCGGCGTCGTGCGCGGGCGGCGTGTGGTACAGCGCGGTGGGCTCGCGGAGCAAGGCCGTCGTGGACATCAGGGACTATCTGCTGGGAGGCAGAACGATGTCCACGTTCCCCGTCGCCATGTCACTAATAGCTAGGTGCGATTGCGAGGGTTCACACGAAGGATTTTGTAAAATGGCCAGATAAATCCACTTGTATACCAGAGGCGACAATCTCAGTGCTCAAGAGTAGTGACGCATCTGTGACAGACATTTATAGGATGGATACTAACGAATACTACTTGTATTTACACTAATAAATACTAACTAGACTAATATTACTAACAGTCCCATTCCTGCAGTCCCGTTACAAACGAATACTCACCAACTAATTCTTATTAACACCTATTAACTGAAGTCACGCTAACAGTCCCATCACTCCCGCGCTAAGTCACATGAGTTCCACTCATATTCGTTATTTAGTACTACGTAAGGTTTAACTATTTGGAATTCTGTATCAATTATTATCTAAGGCACTGTGCATATTTTCTTAATAACACCGCATAAGTAAAATCAGTGAGAAAAGATCCCAGACACATAAAGATGTCTCTCATATTATTTTATTAATTTTGTAATGATAACATAATTTAAAATCTTATACGAGAAAATCATAAGTTACAGATATTTTCATCTTATTATACGTAAGACACAGAAGACGGTAAAAGATAACAATGATTAAAGGTGAGTGCGTAAGCAAATTCTTTCTTATCATTCAACCCGGAACTCGTTGCTGAAATTTTCGACAACTTGAAAGATGTTAGAGATAACGAAGAAATTGACATCATCTGTCTGTATATGTGTTTGACTAGTCATTACCAGCGGTTTGACTTGCGTTTTAAAAGAAGGTTGCGTTGCAAAAAGTTTACCAATTATCCAAACAGTTGATAAAATATAAACATGTTTTTTAAAAAAAACAGTTATATTATTTAGCACTAAATATTGGTGTTGGGTGGTATTCGAATCCAGGACCCGCTAGTAACCAAGTTCACATATAACTGTAACAATCAATGATTTGTTAGCATCATCATCATCATAACATCACGCCAGGTCCCTAACGCGGTAGGCAGAAAGCACCGAGTGTCAAATATCTGTGTCCTTGCAAACCTGACGCGCTTCGTCTACATTCATCACTCTCTTCATACACACACGCCGGTATTTGTTAGCCTTGTATGTTTTTATCAGTTACGTCTCCGGTGTGACCATACTGGGCACGCCGGCGGAGATCTACAACTACGGCACGCAGTACTGGCTGGTGGTGGTCGGCGTCACAATGAGCTGCGTCGTGGTGGCCACCGTGTACCTGCCCGTGTTCTGCACCTTGAGGCTGTCTTCGTCATACGAGGTTCGTTCTCCAACTCTCCACCCTCGAATGAGTCATTGCTGATATGGAATCGACTTTACGAAAAGCAATAAATGGTTTTTTTTTCTTAACTAAGTAGGTACCGTGAACATAAAATGTCAGAAGTCCAATTTCGAATCACTCTATCTATTTAAAAAAACCGCATCAAAATCCGTTGCGTACTTTCAAAGATCTAAGCATACATTCATAGGAACAGACAGCGGAAAGCGACTTTGCTTTATACTAAGTAGCGATGATAAGTAGCATACAAGCAAGGTGAAGTAACTAGGTAAAATTAATAGCATTACTTTATACGACAATGGAATTGATTTAAGTAGGTACTGTAAGTTGCTTACACCTATATAAATGATGTTAAAACGAACAGAAAAATGTTTGGAAATACCCGACCAAGCTTACAATTCACACAATAGAAATTATAGTATATGTAATTAACATCAGATTCAGCCAATAAGGTAGCTTATACCATAACATAGTAATTGAACGAGTTTATTATTGGAAACATGGGAGACATTTCACATTTGAAAAGTAAAATGTTGTTATCGTCCATTACCGTGCTCTTTGTCCCCAGCATCAATTTATCATGAATAGATTACCTACACTAGATGTTATCTGCGTTAAGAGTGATTTTATCGCAAATGCACTGAGTGTATGAGAGTAAACTTGTGCTCTATATAATATTTCGTTATGTAAGGCGAGGGAAATGCCCTTAGAAGTATCAAAGATACGTTGTCTCGTATTGTTTAGTTTATTACGTTTGAATATAGGTAATACGTACAAATATAAGTATATAAAATAGATGGAAATCAATTAGGTTATCTAATATATAAAATTCTCGTGTCACAGTGTTTGTAACAATACTCCTCCGAAACAGCTTGACCGATTCTTATGAAA